>APFE031026873.1:100067-149656 GCA_000404065.3 Pinus taeda
AACTGTCTGGTTCCTGATTCAAAAAAATGTATGCCTGATATCATTGACAAAAATGTAAACATAGATGGGAATAATGTAGAAACATGTATTGAAATTATCTCGGCTGCTATTCCCTCCCTAGATCTGAATTGTGAAGGGTGCTCTTCCGAGCCACCTCCTCTGGTTCCTCACCCCATCTGCCCCTATAACCTTAGATATTTGGACAATAAATTCGATTCCCTAGAGTCGGTGGACGACATAGATCAGTCCCTCCCCCGGAGTTAGGCTAGGAAGAAAAGGGGTAGAAAATCCAATCTTTCCATGGCCCAAGTCAAAGCAAAGCATTATGTGGCCGATGGGAAAAAACTGTCGATTCCTGCGGCACTTAGAGTGGTACAAGGCCCCGAAAAGGTTTTAAAATGATCCTTACATCATGGAATTGCACGGGTTTAGCCAGTAAACCCAAAGAACTAGCTCTCAGGGAGATGGTATTGAATTCAAAAGCGGACATCCTTCTACTTTAGGAGACTTTGGGGAATGGAGTAGAAGTCAAATCAGCTCTATCTGCCCTCCTTCCAGATTGGAAATTCTCAGCTATGGACTCATTTGGTCACTCTGGAGGGATGGCTGTTGGTTACAGAGAAGGGCGAATCAAGATAAAGAATCAATGGGGCATGAAACTGGTGATGGGAATGGAAATTCAAACCCCAGACTTTGAATTCCCTATAACAATCCTTAACATCTATGGCCCATGTCAGGGAAGGATGCCCTTCTGGAATGACTTAATGGAAAATTCGATAGTGAAGAACAAACTCTTGGTGATGGGAGGAGATCTTAACCTTTCCTTAGGAAGAGCAGAGGCCTGGGGACCCTCAGCCAGGGAGGATTCCTTAACGGACTTCTTCCAAAATCTCCTCACTGCAAATAAACTGATTGATGTAAACCTCATTAAGCTAAAGCTGACTTGGAGGAACCGCTGAGTAGGAGAAGCAAGAGTGGAAAAAAGTCTAGATCGATTTCTCATAAATGAAGATTTATCCACTATGATTCCTATATTCCGGAAATGGGTCGAAGAGGGGGGGCCTTTAGATCACTCTCCAATCTACTTGGATCTTTCAAAGTCTCCACCCAAGCCACCAGCGCCCTTCAAGTTTAATGCTTCATGGCTGCAAGAATCCTCCTATAACATGCTTTTTAAGGAAACATGGATCCACCCTGACAGTCGATCTACTGAGGATAGAGGATTCCTATTCATGGAGAATCTCAAAAGATTGAAGAAAGCAACAATTACATGGGTGAAGGATAGGAAGGCAAAACAGAATGAGGAATTTATCCGGATCAGTGAGGAACTCCAAAAGCTAGAAAGTATAGAGGAGGATGGATATGCATCTTAGGAATCAAGAGACAGGATCATACATCTCAAGAAACTCAAAAACTAAATCCTGTTGGCTAAAGAGGAGGAATGGAGGCTTAAGAGCAGAGAAATCTGGCTCAAAGATGGGGACGAAAACTCGAGGTTTTTTCATAATTATGCAAAAGGGAGGAAGAGTGCAAGCACCATTTGGAGTCTAAAAAACGGTGAAGGAAGGGAAGCAAAGACTTTTGAAGCTCTGTCAGCACTCGGGCAATGCCACTTCCAAAATCAATTCGCAGACCAAGGCGAGGCCACCATCGTAGAGGTTATCAGAACAACGCAATGTTTCCCCAAGTTCGTAGAGGAGGAAGAAGCGGAGGGGCTAATGAGCCCTGTAACAAAGGAGGAAGTGGAGAGTGTCATCAAATCTATGGCAAAAGAAAAAAGCCCTGGGCCTAGTGGCTAGGCCATTGAACTCTTTCTCCATTTTTTTGATCTGATTGGTGAAGAAATAACTGAAGTCGTTGAAGAGACTAGGAAAAAAGGAGAGGTCTACAGTCCTTTCAATGCTACTTTTATAGCCCTCATCCCAAAGAAGGAATCCCCTGAATCCTTTGAAGACTTCAGACCTATATCTTTATGCAACAATATATACAAAATAATTGCTAAAGTGATTGCTCTCAGAATTAAACCAATCTTGTCAAGGCATATCTCTTTTGAGCAATTTGGGTTTTTGAACGATCGACAAATACATGAAGCCATAGGTGTGGCTCAGGAGGTTCTTCATAGTGTAAAACAACAGAATAAGAAGGGTGTTGTTTTAAAAATTGATTTATCTAAAGATTTTGACAGAATAAATTAGATATATATCCGGCTGCTCTTAACTAATCTAGGATTCAAAGTGGACTTTATCAGCTGGATAATGGGTTGCATCACAAACGTCAGCTATGCAATTCTCATCAACGGTGCAGCCACTCAATTTTTCAAAGGACAGAGGGGATTGAGGCAAGGTTTCCCTTTGTCCCCTCTGTTATTTCTATTAGTTGCAGAAGGTCTAAGCCAAATGATTCAAAAGGCCAAACGAGAAGGTAAGGTCAGAGGTATAGAAGTAGCAGTTAACCTGAATATATCTCATCTTCTTTTTGTAGATAACATATTGGTTTTCACAAATGGTGCTTCTAATGAAATAGCAGAACTAAGGAACATCTTTGATCTGTTTTTGAAAGCTACCAGAATGCAGATAAACTCCAGGAAATCCCAGTTAATTGAGGAAGGCCTAAGCAAACAAGAAAGAGCCCAAATTCTTTCTCTTTTTCCCTTTCAATTAAGCAACATGCAATCCCCCTTCAAGTATTTAGGCTTCTGGTTGAAACCCAACGCTTATAAGAAAGAGGACTGGAACTAGTTGATCGCAAAATTAGAAGCCAGAATATCTCACTGGAGTTACAAATGGCTTTCCAGAGCAGGGAGACTGACACTAATCAAATTAGTGCTTCTGGCCATTCCAGTCTACTGGGCAGCACTGGCTTGGGTCCCTAAAGCTACTCTAGAGAAAATCAGAAGAATTTGTAGCAGATTCCTCTGGGCTGGATCTAAAGAGAACTTTGTCCTTCCATGGGTTGCCTAGGAGAAAGTGGCAAGGCCTAAATACTGGGGAGGATGGGGGATAAAAAGCCTCCCTGATTTCAGCCTTTCTCTAGCAGCCAAATCAGGCTGGAGACTTATTAAGATGGAAAATCTATGGACAAGAGTGATCAAAAGGAAATATATTGACCCGGTGCCTTTAGAAGAATGGATTAGGAACCCAACAAAGATAAAAAAGAATGCCCCGGTGATATGGAAAGCAACGGTGGAGTCTTTTAGAATGATTGAACAAGGATTGGCATGGAAAATTGGAAATGGGCAGAATGTGAAGATAGGGCAGGACCCATGGGTCGGATGCAATGGGAATTATGCCCTATCCCCTGGTTTATCTCATCACTTAGAAAGCAGAGGCATTCTATTCTTATTTCAGGTGGAAAAAATGGTCATTCATCCATATGGGGACAGGCCTGAAAGATGGAGAAGATCTGGACTTAGAGCAAGGATGGAGGAATGAATGGAACACTTATATACAGGAACTCGCCAGATCAAATGTCAAACTGAAAGACAGCTCTGACGAACTTATCTGGGCCCATGCAAATACTGGAGAATACTCCCCAAAAAGGGGTTATAAATTCCTTATGTCTAGGAAAGGATGGGACCCTCTCGAATGGTGGTCGAGGTACCTATGGAAGCTCAAATTCCCTCCTAAGGCTAAACTATTATTCTGGTGCATCTTAAAAAGAAAAATCGCAACCTGGGACATCTTGCAGTCAAGATATATGCATGGCCCAGGGAGATGTACCTTATGAAAATCAGAAGCTGAATCCATCAACTGCCTGTTCCTAACCTATCAAGAAACCAAAAAGATTTGGGGGGAGGTAGGAAAACTGTTAAACAAAAGGGTCGACTAGGCTGGTGAAAATTTGACCGAGGCATGGTCAAATTGGTGGCAACAACACCCTGAAGGAAATATGTGGAATCTTCCCCTGATTATCAGTTGGGGGGTTTGGATAGCCAGGAAACAAAGTATCTTTCAGGACAAGGAAATACCGTTGACAGTCATAGCAACCCTCAATGTCTCTATCTTCTCCAGCATCCCTGAACCAGAAGAGAAATATTCTCAAAGACAAATCAAGGGCATTCAAATAAAAGAGGGCATTCCCTGGGCTTTCTTTGACGGGGCCTCACAGGATAACAAGGCAAGAGCTGGATTAGTCATCCATGAAAACTCAGAACAGCTTCTAAAAGCCTCGGTTGGATTAGGTTCTGGCTCAAATAACTTTGCGGAATTATCAGCACCGAAACTTCTCCTATGCTGGCTCATTCAAAGGAACTCTCTCACAATTCAGATCTTTGGAGACTCATTAAATGTCATCAAATGGGTTAATGGTCATAGTGCATGCAAAAATCAATTTTTAAAACTTCTGCTGGATGAAATACAGGTTCTGAAACAATCTTTTAACAGTTTTTCCATATGTCACATTGACAGGGAACTCAACGACTCAGCCGACAAACTTTCTAAGGAAGGTTTGCAACAAAATATGGGAAACTGGAAAATAGTAAAGGAAAATCATGGAAAAATCAGCATATCAAAACAACTGCCTTATTCCCAGCTTTCTTGACTGCTTTCTCAGCATAAATATTAGAAATCTTTTTGTTTATACTCTTTACATATTTTCGTTTTTATCTGGAAATGTAGAAGTAAGATGAACTTCTGCTCTAAAACTTTTTTGTAAGGGTTGTTTTCCTCATTTGAGGAGACCCGCATGATCAGATGGCTTGCTGCCCATTTTGAAAAGGACTGTCATGGCCTATGGCTGAACAACTTAGAAGGAAAAACTTTCTCTCCCAAAGAACAGCTGGTTTTTGTTGAAAGTAGAACAACTTTTGTTTTGTCAACAAAACAGTCTTACAGTTAAAACAATGATGCTGATGCATATGCAATGTAACTTTTTATCTCTAATAAAAAGTTCGCTTTTTCTTCGGAATATATATATATAATTAATATATATATTTATATATATAGATGAGTAAAATTGCCTCCCATATTTCCTATATATCATGGGGATTCACCCATTTATTATACATATAAATTTAGGGTAGTTCTTAAAATTTTCTGTGATTCCATCCTCAAATAGATGGGCAAGTAGAATAAAACAATAGGAATTTAGTGTACTTTTTTACAGGTTACAATAAAAAGCATCCAAACACTTGGGATGGATTTCTAGTATATATATACTAATCTTATAACAAAGAAATCCACACTTCTACTGGTAAGTCCCCATTTGAAACTTGTTTTAGATATTTTCTACCTTCACCTTTGGATATTTCATATGGGAAACAAGGAGTGAGGGAGGATCTTACAGGGGATACCTTGAGGGAAAATTAAAATTTTGGAAAAGATCAAGAAAATCCATATACATGTATAGGAGACACTATAAAAGTCACAAGAAAAATATAAGGCCAAAAATTATCAACAAAGAATAGAGAAGTCGTTAAAGGTGAGAGATAGAGTATTATTAAAATTGAACAAGGAGAAGCTATAGGGTCCTTGTAATAAAATCAAGGTTTTTTTGTATGGTCCCTTTGAGGTACTCAAAAGGGTGGAAGATAACACTTATAGACTCAGTTTACCCACCTGCATGCACATTTACTCAATTGAGAATGTAGAGAATCTTAAACTTTATGAGCCTTCCATTCTAGATCAAGAAGAGGAACATGTCATACCTATTGTAGAGGATATGGAACTAGATGCTTAGGAGAAGTTGACAGAGTATACAATTTTGCAGAAGAGGTCCAGAACTACAAGACATGGATAGCATGAACATTGACATATTGGATTAAATGGACAGTTTCTAGGAAAGGCTAAATGGTATACCTAAGAGAAGGTGGAGGGAAAATTTCCTCACCTCTTTCAGTAGAATATTTTGGAGACTGAAATCCTACAAACATTTTGAGGTGTGATCGATATTGCATCATGATATTATTTTTCATCTAATCAATGTTTTTAAAATAGAAAAAGTGGAGGAATCATCTCACAAGATCATTTTTACCATTGATACTGAGTTTGATAGATTGGGGATTGAAACCTTCCGAGATCATTTTGAGGCATCAAATGGAGTTTTTTATGGTAATTTCTTTTCTTTACCGTGGACCATTTTTTTCCTATTCTACACATAAAGGCCTTTCCAATGATTCAAGAATCACCTTAACTGGAATTTGTTGCAAAAATTATGCCCTTCAGAAGTTGACCTTCCCATGTTGACAACCATAATTCAATATCATGCCACATCAACCCCCATTACTCATGGAAAATGGGCTAGCTACATGATCATGATGAAGAAGACTCTAGAAAAATCAATATTTTAACTCTAGTTAAGATTTGGATGAGTCAAACCTAACCACTAGTAAGCTATCGAACTATGTTATAACTAGACCATTAAGAGGAGGAGTTCCATTACTTTTGAGTGCATTTTGTTCCATCGACAAGAATAGTAGTTGAGAGCGATAGGGAGACATCACATAGAGAGGATTTGTACTCTATAGTATCCCACTAGCCATTGGCCTTACTACTTTATACTTGCATCCATTTTATATTTAGAGAAAGAGAGCAGAGTGACCTAGCCTTCGAATTGGGTTTTATCCCAAAAGGGTTTCCCAAGAGATATCTTGTGTCAATTTTGTTTTTCGATTGTTTTATTTGTTGTTCTCTATTTTCCACATAATTATAATTTTCATGCATATGCAATAAATAGTAATTTACAGACCCAAAAATCTAAAGAGAAATAAACCCTTACAGTGTATATTTTAGATTTTTAGTATAATTTTATCATATCTGTTGGGACGAATTGTCGAATGGAATATCTACAATAGTTTACAGATAATATGGTGAGTTGTTAGAGCGTTGATTCATGTGGTGAAAATAATTGGATTATGTTGACTAGGACAACATGGCTACATGCTAACAAAATATGAGTAAAAGTGGTGTGGTTGGGATTCTTAATAACTTTTATGTCTCCATGGGCCTCTCTTCCTTTTTTCATAGAAATAGAATGTGTGACAACCATATATCCAATTACATTTTCAAGATGGATGAAATCAATTTTTATGATTCCATTGATCTAGTGTATTATGAGTGTTGCCATTGTGCTGAAAGTTAATTTGTACACCAACCTACTAGGGAGGTTTCATCTCATTTCAAGGTTTTCCATAATGTTTTTATAAATGTTAAATATTATATTAGTAGAGATATTGATGTGAATAAAAATAAATTATTTTTTAATATATTAAAACCAATTTATTCATTTTTTTCACATTAGGTTCATCAATATTAGAGGCTCTTGATCTATTTTGGCTATCCACTATATCTATGACATCCATTTGCTTGGTATAAAATTGGGCAGCTTTATCTCCATGTCCCAAATCATAATGTGGTTGTGAAGGTCAAAGTGTATCAAGGAAATCATTTATTTTTCTATTGGATGAAAGAATGCATTTTTAATATTTCTATACATGATATCTACTTTCTATTCCTACCTCATATTGCATTATAAAAGGAATTCCATTGGCCGTATAATTTTAGTCACATTTCTTCCTCTCCCATCAAATGAATATCAAATCATTGCATCTAACAACTTGATATGCTTTGTTTTCAAGAGTTGTAGGTGGATCCTTATAAATTTAAATAATTGCATGACATGGGCAATGTTCCTTTTGTACTTTAAATGGAAAGAGTGTCCTTTTGAAGTAGATAAAATTATATTTGAACCAATCCCTAAGTAACTAAAATGTTTTCATGAAAATGAGAGTTTCCACTATCTTTATTTTAGAATCACCTACCAAAATTTGATGGCATCTCTAAAATTCAAATAGTCATATAGAGTACTAAAAATTCAATGAGGGATTCTTGCATAATATTTGAAACTAAATTCTCCATTTGAATGAAAATATGTGTCTATTTCCCTACAATAAATTGGGACATCTACAACAAACTCATTCCTTATAAAAAAGCTTGGTTGTAAGATATCCTTATCCAATGAAACATCTAATCAATTTGGTAAAACCAAGATGGCCATAGATAAACATAATTTTTGAAATGTTTTCATACAATTTTCCTATGCCTTAGCTAAGGTTTCCTCCATGAAAACTACGTTCTCATGCTTCTTCTACCTAATAATATCAATTCCACCATTGGTGGTTTTTGCGAACTCCAAACCAAAATACACATAAATTTGTGCATTATAGTCCCTATTACTAAACCATGTAGACCTAGATACTAATCTATTTCCAAATTCAAGATAGACAATTTGGTTATGCATATTAGGATGGAAAATATGTCAATAGTAAATCAACGTGATAGAGGAGGGAACAGAAACTATTTGTGTAGGTTTCTACTGTAGAGATCAATCCCTTTATGTGTTGTGTGGATAATTGTGGAATTTTAGTAATATGATGAAAGTATGATATAGAAAATCCATGTATGAACTAGAAAAAAGGGAATAAAAAATCTATAGATTTACAAAATTGGACAAGATATGCTTTGAAAGATCACAAGTCCACTGTTGTAGCAGGTAAGCTTTTAATACACATTAATGAGCTTCAAAAAAATATCATTATGATGTATCCATTATGCTTCACATATAAACTCGAGAACAAGATCAAGCTTTTCCTTGCATTCCAGTACTTAAATTTACAAGTGCAATGTAAATTTATAATTCAATCCCAAATCCAACTTATATTATTAGATTATATGAGAAAATTTTCCTTAACAATATGTGAAAGACAATTCTTATGCCACTAGGTTACTAAAAATTTATAGTGGAAAATATTTTTTTATCTTAACAATATCTAAAGTTAAAATCCTTAAATGTAATACAACTAGATGAACAACCTTTTTGAAAGATCCTCAAATGTAATACTTATTCATACATTGATAATATCATTTAAATTTTCTATGGTGTTACTCATTTCTATACCTATATTTTTATGAAATATTTTCACAAAAAATGGTTAAAAACCTATGGTTCTTTACTATGGATAGGAGGAAGTGTTGAAATAACAAAGTTCCTATGTTATGATTATATCACTTATATGAGACAAATTGTCCTCTAGTTAATTATGTTCGGAGAATTCCCTTTAGGAACAAGAATCACATAAGTGGAACAAGGTTTCAATGTCAGTTCAACTAATTTAAATATTTTTTGTTTGTTTGTGAATATTTATGTCTTCTCTTATTTATCATCGGCTTTTGTATAATATTAGTGGCAATTAGTAAGGGAGGATCTAGTCTAGTTTGACATTCGCCAATCATAGACAAATACAAAAAGATAATTACTTTATGTTCCATTAACTTTGGCCATTTTTGGAGGTATGTATGTGTGTGTGTGTGTATATATATATATATACATATTCCTTTTATATAGCACTCCAAAGTCATTTCCCCCCATTATTAGCATTATGTTCAAGAAACTTTGGATCCATTGCTAATTTTATTTCTACCAAAAAAATGCAATAGTTCAAAGTGGATAGAAATCTAACAATTAATGTGGCTAATAGTGGCCCTATGCACAAGAGAGTGAAAAGTGTGTTTTGAGCATATTTGAGCATCATTATTAGGGTTTATTTTTGCAAGTGAAGGATTTTAGTCCACTAGTGGGTATTTTGAAGCACAAATTGTAGCTTTGTAGAAATTGAATAAAATTCCTATGTTCAATGGCAAGGAATCTTGTTGTAGTTTCCATAATTATATTAGATGCAACAAAGACCCCACTCCTTAACCTAGGGCTCTATCCCCTAAACTCAATGAAAGTATAAATTGATATATGAGATCAAAATAATATAGAATTTTCCATAATTTTCACTACCAATATTCAAATCCTTCTTAGTATAACCCTAGAAAGAAGAATGGAAAAAACCACCTCTCGATTCAGGTGGCATTACTTGTTGATATAGTGGTCATTTGCATTCACTAGTTCCTTGTCTCCAGTCTCCATCTCCAATGTTCACTTAGGTCATGATTTTTATCTATCTCCTTTTTTGGATGGTTTGCAAGTGGGGGATGTATCTTTTCTCATGGTTGAGCACTATGTTAAATGTGTTGGGGGAATGATTGGGGTACTATGTATCTTCTATTGTTCTAGGGTTTGTATCCTCTATTATGTCTAATGTGCGAGACAATTTGTGGTTCACTTAGGCATGTACAGGTGGGTCTTTATCCTCTTCCATGGGCCTATAAATTATGTGGGGGTATGTAGGACATATGAATTATGTGTTTATTATGTACATCATATATGTTATATATAATATAAACATATATGTTATATATAGCGCATATGTGTATTAATATATAACACATATGTTAAAATATATTATGGGGAAGTGAAGGAGGGTGGGTCTTTCAATTGGAAAGAGAGAAAATTGGGTGTTAAAGATGTTGGGTGATAAAGTAACAATGTGGATGGGGTGTTACGACCCCAACAACCTAAGGATAAATAGTGGGAGATAAATTTGCAACAAACACTGGGCAAGTGGAGAAGAGGGAAGCATTTTAGTTGAGGTGAAAAAATGTTAGTTGGCGGATCCTGAGTTTAGTTGTGGAGGTTAGCACTGGCCTCAAATTGAGCTCTTGGCCACTTGCAAGCTAGTATCGTCCCTCCACCTTCATATTATTATTCTCTACATTTTTTGGAGTAATGTGGTTTTAGGTTGTGTCAATTCTAATTATGTTGTGGTATATACGCTCTTATTGATTCTAGGGTTTGTTCTAGTTTAGGGAGGGAACCTTGAGTTTATATTAATTCTCAGAATAGGGAATTAGATGTTGAATGTGTGGAAGGTTAACCTTCTTGTGCCCTCTAGAACTCACACAAGTTGGTGCAATTACCATATGTTGGGTATACTATGGTTTTTTATTTTTACTATCTATCTTTTATCCTTGGAAATTTCTAGTCTCTCATGGAGTTTTTTCAATCCTAGAGTGCATGCACAAGAGGCTTCTGAGTCTACTACTTTATGGTCTATGTCCGGTGACGATGTGGGTGTCTAGATAATCCAAGTTCCTGATTGGGTTCAATCTGGGCTCTTCTCTTGTCACTTACCTGGTCATGGTCAATTTAGTTTTTGTTTTAAGTATTATCCACTCCTTTACACCATGCCATCAAGACAATGTATGCGGTGCAAAAGGGGGGGTGGTGGTAGTAGTTTCCCAGGTCAATGAGGGGCTCAACTCTTTGCTTAAGACTCTATCACCAGATATTTCAATGTAATTATTCTAGATACAAGGAGAGAAATTAGGAAGCTAGAAACTCAAGTGGGAGTAGAGAGACAACCTTTCTCTAATTTTGAGATCATGGACAAGGTTTTTTGCTTGGTGTTGGACCCTAGGCATACTAGCGGATGGAGGAAACAATATATAAATTATGTGGCCCTTCACTGGAAGAAGAAGACTCTACTTGACCTGGTTTTGAAGGATAAATAGGTAGAATGCTACAATTTATTTGCATCATTGGAGGACATCAAGATGATGTTACAGAACCGAAGCTTCACTATGGACATGCTTGATTCAAGACTGGCTCACATGGAAGGACACTTACAATGCCACTCAAACGATGATGCTCCTCTTGGATTGAGTGCAAGGGATCCTCCACCTATCTCCTCCTTTGATTAATCATGATTATCTATGCTAGATATGGATGATATTTTGATATGTTTTGTAATATTGTATCAACAATTTAGATGATCAACTACAGGTGTTATTATATTTTGTACTCTTTTGTAGACTGGGCTTAGCTGAAAATTTGAATCACCTAGTTACTTTAAGAGTTAACAATGGTCTCCCTAATGATTTGAAGAGTTCCAACTATGTAAGATCAATGTTCATATGTCAATACAAAGTTTTTGAATTAAACAAAAAAAAAATCACGCCATTTTATATATTTTCAAAGTTTCCACTCCATTTTCATATTTCATCGTAAGTTTGATGACAATTTATATTTTGTGAAAAGTTGAAACCTTCGTCAGATGTCTGACAATCATCATCCAATTGATAAATTTGTTATATTTCAAAATGGAGATGGAAAAATACATAATTGAATAGTTACTTCCATCACAATTACAATATCCTAGCATCAAACTTCCCTCAAACAATTGTTGGGCATTCGCCCCATGTTCATCGAACATGCAACCAAAGTTTTTAAAGTTCACCTTAAGTCTAAAAATTGTTGAACATGATAAGAAGTATGACCGATGTTAGGGGACTGAGGAAAAAAATATCAATATTTTGATAATTAGGGAGAAACTTTTGTTGCTAGGGTTCATTTTATCCTAACCATCAATATTTCTTGTCGTATATTCTCACCATATGTAGTAGTATTTACATAATGCAATGTACATTACTCTAGTAAATTATTCTATTTGTAGTTTCCTCCACATTGTTTGGAGGACAAACAATTGTTGTATGTCCTCATATACAAACTTTCAAGCATTCTATTACTTGTTGGAAAGCTTAACTTTTGTTTCTATTGTGATTATTATTCTAAATCTTCCTTCAACATACAATTGGATCACATAGAGGTTCGTTGATTTAGATGAACAACATTGTAGCTATATTCAAGGCAGTATGGACGAGTTTGATGATGTAGCATCATGTTAAACTAAGAAAATTGTACATGGTAGAAATGAGACATGACGATCAAAAAGGGTAGTTGTTGTGGGACAAATTGAACAATATTTGATAGTGCAAGCGATGAGTGTGTTAGACCCAGAGTATTTTTTAAGGATTTAATCCATTTTCTATATATAGTATTGTACGCGACTATTGTAGTTTGAAAATTCATATGTATAGAATGTAGGCGAATATTCAATAAAAAAAATGTTATTTACTATTACAATTGGTCAATTTTGGTGAATATCACCCTTTTAAGAATATATATGTAAAAAATAGGCAAATTTTTAACTAAACTAACAAATAATATTTTTCAAAAAATGTCCAAAAAATAGCCCATTGGCGAAATTTCACACCTAAATTTTTCCTTGGAGCCTACACATTAGATTCTTTGTAGTGTACCCTATATTATTTATTGTAGGTAACCATGATGATCAACCAAAAGTGTGATGATGATCATATCTATGTATTGCACTTGGGCATACTAGGATGATTGACTTAAAAGTGTTTGTTTAGTTGGTAGCCAAAACCCCTTTGGGCGTGTTAACTAGGAAAAAGGTCTTGACAACAGTTAAGGGTTCTCTCCAGTATGAGGTCACAATTACACCTCGCACCATTTGGTATGAGAGTCATCCAAATTTTATCCTAGCTACCATGCTTGGTTTTGGGTGGGTGTTGTGAGAGTGATTTTCAAAGTGGTGGGATGCACCTACTAAGCTAACAATTGTCCTAAATATGAGAATGCAACTACTCTAGCCTATCTAAAGGAAAGAATATGAGGAAATAGGAAGTGATGAGCACAAACCGCATAGTTACACAACCAAGGGATAATTAGATGTAGCCTTGGCCAGTAGTGTACACTTAACTTATTGAAAACAAAACACATAATAGTTAGTCCCTGAACCAATAAGTACTCAATAAATAAAGAAACTAAGTTGAAACCATAAGTAAGAAATGATCAAGAATATTTAGAAATGAAAACACCTTGTACATGGAGTGAAATTCAATAATGGCCTTCACAACTTCTCTATATTAAATGGACCAAAGAATACATAGAAAATAGTGCCAAATATATGGTTTATAAGAGTTTCAAAAAGATGAGAAAGTTTTATTACATTCATATCTACACTATTTCTAGGCTTGAATGGTAACCACAATTTGAGACTATTGGACTTCTCAAGGAAAGTTACAATTGTTCATCTTCACCTATTTTCTAATTACACTTACAATAAGTTCTTGTTGATTTTTATTTTATTTTTATCTTTTTTAAAATTCATACATGATGATTGCATCCTCTAGTCAAATTTTCTCAACCTCCTTAAGGTATACCACACACACATCATGATAGAATCGAATAATTTTTATCCTACTTGATAGCAAACTCTCCATGACAACATGATACTCTTTAATGTTTTAAGAGAATGTAGGTACATTGTAGTGTGACTAAGAAAGAGTTGAGTACTATTTGTTTTTGTGCTAGTTTCACTAGATGATTCATGAGCATTTCCTGAGTAATCATGTTGGTGAAAGTGTTGAAGCATATCTCTTTGGCATTGGGGGCTTCTTTTAGGTCATTGGTGATTAGGTGCTCAAATTTATGCTCAAAAAACAAAGTGTCATAATTTTGTCAAGCATAGCTTCAAATCGAAGAGCTCGTCATTTTGAATCCAATGGTGTGAACGACACTCAAATCCGAGCTCGTATGCAGAATTTAGAGAAAGTCAAATTTCAAGTTTGACTTGTCTACATGGAAAGATTGGATGACATGGAAAATCCCTTCAGTGAATGATGAGGTGCCAATTGGCAATTCACTATTGGCCCCCGTAAATCGCAAGTCGGAGGTAGGAAGTTTCTTAAAATCAGCCGCAGAACAACCAGGGTTGCGATGTGATAAGGAAATCACATATCACAATTGAAATCAGTGAAGGGAAGGCATTTCAGTAATCGGCCCCCAACAGGTTTGGGTTGTGATGTGATATCGCAGATTGAAATTACACACATGAACCGCATATTTACAACCACCAATAAGACTCCACTAATTGTGATGAGCAATGGGATCCCAGATGTGATAAGTTATGCAATTTAGTTAATAATCCTATCGGGTCCGTCATATTGCAATCACACAATCCTCGCTTTGTTCACAAGACCATCCATTAAGTTTTTACACCGATTGCGATTTTTGATACGCCCGATGGGTTATGACCCACCATGTGGTGAAATTTTCGCCCAATTAGAACGTTTTTGGGGCTAATTTGTAGGATCATGTAGGATGTGGAGCAATTTGGGGAACGGATAGTGGGAAAATGAGGAGAAGTCACAACTTCTTCAGTTCTTATCGAAGTTAGGTGCAAAAATAGTCTATTCTAACAATTTTTGGTTATTTTGAACTCATTGAGACAGGTTTCAAAGGCATTTTAGCATCGTAAACTCACTTTTGTTGTAATTTTGAGCATAATAGAGAGGACCAAGCATGGGAAGCTGGACCAAGGAGACGTAGCCCAGGAGGGGTGAACTCCTCATCAAATATCTGTGTTTTGTGTTGTATTTTGATGTTCTTTGTTGTTACGTTGTTTTTGTTGATCACCTGTTTTATGTTAAATTGTTTATAACATTTACATAAGAAAATCTCATGGTAATCAGTTAATTAAGCAAAAAAGGTGAATCCTTAAGCACTTGATAAGAAAATGATAATCATCTTGGGTTTTTTTCTAAATGGGAAATTAGCATGCCATTACTAATCTGCTCCATTTCAGATCAAGTTGGTATCAGAGCACTGGTTTTTGCTTACTAGATTGCCTATGCAAAGAAGGATTTAATTGTTTGCTAGTTTTCTATCATGTTAACAAGGTTAAAACTCAAAATAGGTGAAGGAAAGCTGGTTGGAAGCCCTAAAGTTGGGTCAAGTGGAAGAAGAGCAAGGTTTCCACAATCTCCAAGACCAATTCAACCTCAAGCTATAGTTGAGGTTCCATAGATCATGTCTCATGAAGGAGAACCTACAAACATGACAGAAAATGAGAAGACCTTGAGAAATGATTTCTTTGATATAAAAGAGATGGTGAAGGTCCTCTATGAAGAGAGGCATAGCAGATTGCAAGGAGAAAGTTCCAAGCCTCCAAAAGAGAAGGCTCTTCAGGAGGAGGTAATGGGAATGAAGACAAACCTCCACCCTCTCCACCATTTTCTTTATCTTCTTCTTCACAATCATCTTCACATGCTTCCACTAATACAACCCTTACTCATAATCATCATCATTCTTCAAAAGGAACTAGTAATTCACCTTTTCTAAAACTTGATTTTAAATTCGAGTTGCCATGTAAAATGGTGAAGTGAATGTAGAGGAGCTTGATAATTAGATTCGTCATTTGGAGGTCTATTGCAGGATTCAAAACCTTCAAGAGGATGACATAAATATTCAGTTAGCTTCCTTGAGAATGGAGGGTGCCACACTTGTATGGTGGGAATCAAAGACCCAAGAGGAGACTAAAAAACATGGTAAGATCTCTATTACTTGGTTTGATTTCATTGCTACTATAAAAATACAATTCTACCCTTTAGCTCATATGAAAACAACCATCATGAATTAGAAAAATTTCAGACAATTAAAAGGTCAAAAATGTGCAAGAGTATACTCAGGAGTTTAGGAGAGGAGCTCTTATGCTAGGAGTAGACTTGCAGTCATAAGATACTTTGCTGAAATATATAGGAGGTTTTCATAGCTATCTTTGACACATCATGCTTATGTTTAATCCCATGAATCTTGATGAGGTCTATGTTCAAGCTACAAACCTCGAAGCAAGAGGGAAAAATGTACAAGAAGAAGGTAAGAAGAAGCTATTCCAAAGTGGTGAAAAAGGAAAGAAATTTAAAGGAAAGCAGAAGAAAATTTATTATGTTAAGAAAGCAGGTGAGAAACCTATGTGCAAGAATTGTTCCAAAGAGGGCCAGGATGAAGCACATTGCTGGAAGCTTCATTTTGAATTAAGACCGAAGAAATTTAACAATAAAGGGAAACAGAAGACAAACACTATTGCACAACAAGACTTGGGTTCTGACTCATGTGATGAAACAAAGATTGTAGCAATAGTCACTAAAGGAAAATTCGTGGAAAAAACAAGCAAAGAGGAAGCTATGGCAAGCACTAGTGCAACAAATAACTCCAACAATGCTTCAAATGAAGAAAAAAATTGAGTTGTTCCATATCAGAGTTATTTCCAAACACACCAAGATTGATATGATGTTTGACAGTGGACCCTAGGCAAATTTAATTTCTACAGACTTGGTCAAGAATTTGAATCTGGAAACCATGACTCATCATAAACCATATCCATTGGGTTGGATAACCAAGGATGAAAATCTTCAAGTCACAAGGAAACGTGTTTTCAACTTTTCTATTACTACCAATTTCATTGATGAAGTCGAATTAGATGTAGTTCCACTGGATATTTATGGAATTGTGTTCGGAAGCTCGTATCTGTATGACTGGAAAGATGTTTTCCATAGATTTGAGAACAAATATCTTTTGTTCATAGATGGAGTGGAGTATAATGTGAGAGACCATTGTAGAAAGCTTAATATGTCTTTAACAAGAGCAGGGCAAATGAAGCAACTAATCAATTCCAACAAGAATCTTGTGCTCGTTATGATCAAGCAAAAGAATGACACGGAGCGTTAATCCTTTGCAGGTTGTGACGTGAAGTTGAAAGCTGAATTGGTTGATGTGGTCAATCAATATGGATATTTTTTTCAAGAACCAAATGGCTTGCACCAAAAAGTGGAATTCAACACGAAATTCAGCTACAGTAACACTGTCCACTCCCAAATATTGGTATGTATCGAATGTCAATTATGGAAAGTTTATAAATTAAGAAAAAATTCTAGGAATTGTTAGATAAATATGTAATTTGTCCCTCTACTTCACCATGTGGTTCACCAATTGTTTTGGTGACCCAAGAAAGATGGAACCTAGCGCATGTGTGTAGATTATCGAGCTTTGAATAAAATTATCATAAAGAATCAATACCCATTGCCCAGAATAGATCATTTTCTAGATCAGTTGAAGAATGCAAAATATTTCACTAAATTAGACTTCAGAAGTGGATATCATCAAGTTAGAATAGATGAGGAGGATATTTGGAAGACTTCTTTTAAAACCAAATAGGGATTGTTTGAGTGGTTGGTTATGCCCTTCGGTCTTTGCAATGCTCCAACTACATTCATGAGAATTATGAATGATGTTTTAAGATCCTTTCTTGATGAGTTTGTAATTTTATATTTAGATGATATTTTGATATTCAACAAATCATGAGAAGAGCATGTCAAGCATCTGAGGAAAGTGTTGGATTTCTTGAAAAAAGAACAGTTATTTTTTAAGATGTCTAAATGTGAAGTTGGAAAAACTTCCTTAGTTTATTTGGGCCACATAGTTGGAGGAGGTGAGCTGAATATTGACCCCTCTAAAGTTTCGGTCATTGTTAATTGGCCAATAACCAAATCATTCATAAAAGTAAGGATTTTTTTGGGAGCAGCGCAGTACTGGAGGAAGTTCATTGCCAATTTCTCTTCCATAGTAGCTCCACTATATTCTTTGACTAGTGTGAAGGTTGTCTTCTAGTGGGAAGGCAAAAAAAAAGTCATTTGATGCTTTAAAACAAAAGATCAGTTCAGCCCTAGTTTTAACATTGTCAGATTTGAAACAACCATTTGAAATACAAACAGATGCAAGTGACTACGCCATGTGTGTAGTTCTTTTACAACATGGTAAGCCCATTTCATTTCATTTTGAGATTTTTAATGGCGTTGTTATTAACTATCCTAAATATGATAAAGAGATTTATGCATTGGTGAAAAGTGTGAAGAAATGGAAGCATTATTTAATGGGAAAAGAAACCATTATTCACACTGATCATCAACCTTTGCAATATCTGCAATCTCAAATAAAAATTGCAGAAATCAAGGCACTTTCGTTGGATGGGATTCTTTAAGAAATTTTGCTTGGTAATCAGGGACAAGAATTATATTTATAACAAAGTCGTTGATATGCTTTCTATACCAGTTGTTAATGTAGCCATTTTACTCAAGAATCATTCTATTTTGTCTGAAAGTTATGTTGAACCATACACAAATGATGCTGACTTTCAAGAGGTATATTCAAACTTAGTCAAGGCCACCAAGTTGAGGAATTAGACTACCATGTACATGATAATCTGTTGTATCATTTGAGAAAACTTTGTGTTCCACAGGGAGAGAGATTAAATGTCACAAGGGAAGCGCACACTTCTCTTATTGCTGGAAATTTCGGTGTAAGTAAAACAAGGGCAAATCTTCATAGGACTTTTTACTAGCCTTGTATACTTGAAAGTGTGTCACACTTTATCAGAGGTTGTTCATTGTGTGCAGCCAGTAAGCCTAGTAATAGGAAACTAGGATTGCACACACCACTTCTAGTTCCTTCACATCCATGGGAGAGTGTTTCTATGGATTTTGTAGGAGGTCTTCCTTTATCAATAAAAGGTCATGATTATTTGTATGTAGTTTTGGATAGGTTCAGCAAGATGTGCATATTAATACCTTGTAAAAGACAAATATAGCTGAATAAACATCTCAACTTTTCTTTCAAAATGTTTGGGTTCATTTTGGATTACCTACTTCTATTGTAAGTGATCATGATTCCGTATTTGTTGGGAATTTTTGGTCAAATTTATGGAACTTGATGGAAACCAAGTTGAAGAAAAGTACAACCTTCCATCCACAAACAGCTGGTCAAATTGAAGTGGTTAATAGGACAATTATTCATTTTCTAAGAGGATATTGTAGTAAACATCCTAATTTGTGGGATGAACAGTTGCATTATATTCAACATGCTTACAACCGAGAAAAACACTCTTTTACTCTAACTTCACCTTTTGAGGCATGTCTTGGTTATTTGCCTAAAATGCCTTTAGATTTCATCTTTGAGAAATATGTAGCTATAGATGGACATAGTGACATAGAAAAAGCAAAGAAATTCATTGAGAAAAATCAGTTGATTCACCAAATAGTTCATGAACAACTAGAAAAGAGTCAAGGAAAGTATAAGGCAAGGCATGATAAGCATCATGTGGATCATTAGTTTCAAGTAGGTGATGAATTCTGGCTTTACATTAGCAAGGAAAGGCTTCAAGGTGAAGATAAAAAACTAAAACCAATCTATTATGGTCCATCAATTGAATATTTTTCTCCAAAATTTCTTGATGAGCTTCAGCAAGACACCATACTTAACAGAAGAATGAGGCCATCAAAGAGGGGGAATGTTGATTATCTTCAAGTGGGTCTCAAAGGTACAAATCCATCAAAGTCCAAATGGATTGAAGAAGGGAAGGTGAGGGAACAATACCCTAATCTATTCAATAACTAAATATAATCTTTTGGGGTCCAAAAGGCTTCTGTTGGGGAGGAGTGATCAGGTGCTCAAGTTTATGCTTAAAAATTAAAGTGTCAAAATTTTGTTAAGAATAGCTTTAGATCAAATAGCTTGTCATTTTGAATCCAATGGTGCAAACGACACTCAAATTCGAGCTTTTATGCAGAAGTTAGAGCAATTTAAAGCTCGAGTTTGACTTGTCTACATGGCAAGATTGCATGACATGGAAAAGCTCTTCAGCGAATGACAAGGTGCCAAGTGATAGTCCTCCATTAGCCCCACAAATCATAAATCGCAAGTCGCGGGCGGGAAGGTGTTTAAAATTGGCCCCAGAACATCCAACGTTGTGATGCAATAAGGTAATCGCATATCACAATCGCAATCGGCGAAGGGAAGGCATTTCAGTAATCAGCCCCCGACAGGTTCAGGTAGCGATGCAATATCATAGATCGCAATCACACATAAGTCCCACATAATTAAAACCACCGACAAGGCTCTGCCATTTGTGATGAGCAATGAGATCTCGAAAGCAATAAATTATGCATTCTGGTTAATAATCTCGTCGGGTCTGCTAATATCGCAATCACACAATTGTCGCTTTGTTCACAATACCATCCATAGGGTTATTACATTGATTATGATTTGTGACATGACTGATAAGTTATACTTATGGCCTACCACGTGGAAAAATTTGTGCCCAATTAGCACATTTTTGGAGCTAATTTGTAGGATCATGCCAAATGTGGAGCAATTTGGGGAACGAATAGTGGGATAACTAGGAGAAGTCATAACTTCTTCAGTTATTATACAATTTAGGTGCAAAAAGAGTCTATTCTAACAGTTTTTGGCTATTCTAAACTCATTGAGACAAGTTTCAGAGGCATTTGAGCATTGTAAACACACTTTTGTTGTAATTTTGAGCATAATAGAGAGGCCAAAGCATGGGAAGCTAGACCAAGGAGACATAGCCCAAGAGGGGTGAAATCCTCATCAAATCTCTGTGTTGTGTGTTGTATTTTGATGTTATTTGTTGTTATTTTTTTTTGTTTAGCACATGTTTGATGTTAAATTATTTATAACATTTACATAAGGACTCTCATGGGAATCAGTTAATTAAGCAAAAAATGGTGAATCCTTAAGCACTTGATAAGCAAATGATAAGCATATTGGGTTTTATTCTGAATGGGGAATTAGAAAAACATTACTAATCTGCTCCATTTTAGATCAATTGGTTAACTATTCAACATCTTTGGTCTCCAAATGATCTGCAATTGAAAGAAGTTTTATGAATTTATGATCATGTTGAGTAGAGAATAATTTTGTCGATACATGGCCAATTATCTAGAAATATATTTCTCCAACTCCTCTTGTATCTTTATAGCTTTATTAACAACGAAAAAATCATAGGTCAACTACTTAATGCTGATCCTTGGGAGGTCTGTTGGGGCATGTGGATACTCTTTTAACCATTCCTCTAATTAATGGATGGAATTTAGGACTCCTTGTAGTTGTGGACCTCTTTCTTTGACCTTCTACCATAGTCTAATAAATTCTACCATGGATTGTGGCATAACGTATAGATGTGAATATACTTGTTGGACCAATTCTCTATGATTTTCATGAACTTCCACATGATAGGCCACCATGGCACTCATTTACCCCATTTTCTTACCTTCAATAAAATGTAATTATTTCTTTCAGTTTATTAGGGAAACGTTATGCCTACAAAGGATACTTAAAGTGGGTCTTCTTTGGTATTTGGCATAGTAGCCCTCTTAGTCATAATATGTATTGGTGGTAACTATGGCGTAACATGCAATTTTTCTATGTGTTCCACAATTTTGTTATTAGTCGAATATAAAATTCTTTAAATTTACCACCATCTTTATTTTAGCTAGCACAATGATCATATCTTCTATTAGTAGATTAATTTATGTGATCTCTAGCAACACTAAAATTACTAGGTCTATCTCCATGTCAGCCATGTTAGGCTGAGGCTCTGGTTCTATTTTTTCTAGTTGAGTTTGCAAGCTTTCTTCCTAGTCCCTAGCCTCATTTTCATCATGTATCCCTCTCTACTCTTGTTCTTTATCAACTTCAATTTTTTTCTTTGCCCTCTTTCTTTCCTCATATCTTCCTTTTTTTATTCTTCAAGTTCTATTTGGTGAGTTGTTCTAGTAGCATCGTTTACTGGCCTACCATTTATTTATGATTTCCCTAGGAAATATCTTGAAACTTGTCAACTAGTCTTCATCCAAAGATACCTCTTCTCTCATATTCTATAATATAGTTATATAATGGAGACACTAATTGAGGCCAATGGTTTTACATGTTTATTGCTAATCATGGTATACTTTTCACCTGAGTGCTTCAAAACCCATTCTATTACCTCAACACATAGAAGGACTAGTACATGAGCTGCTATCTTTAGTAACCAAGACTTATCTACCTCCCTATAAAATTCAATGTTTGGACAAGGGATAAAGGTTATCCTTATAGGACCTATGGTATATTTCTGGCAAGATGTAGGTATTGATTTTTCTATGAAACATGGGGTATCCCAAAATTCCAGTCCAATAGGGTTTTCTAGCTCTTCCTCATATGGGTTTTCAATTATTCGTTCCTTTCCAATCATTCTCTCAGATGTGGACATGGATTCCATATACAACATTAATAAGAAACAAAGATCCATTATATAATTAATCTTTAAATACAAAATGCAAAGGACTAGGGATTTTGGTGTTTCTAGGTTGATTGGGTTTTGAGAGAAGCAACATTGAAGGGGCAAAGAAAGGGATATCATCCTCACTATCCCTACAATTCCGAGTGAGTGATTCCCCCTGGAAAATGTATCTGGAATGTGTAATATTCCAAATATATTTTTTGCAGAAAATCTCTTCCAAAAATTAAGTCGTTAATTTTTCCCAAAAATATCATGAGAATCCACCAAATTATGCCAAAGAAATTACTAGTAAATAATATTTATAAAACCCTAAAATTAATATTTTCTCGTACTCTAGAAAATTAAAAATAAAATGCAACAACTACAATATGAGACAAATGCATCAAATCACAATTTTATAAAATACAACAATTACAAATGCAACAAATCTCAGCTTTATTATATTAATATAACAATTGATTTGACATTCCCCTACAAATGGTTAGAGAGTAGCTGATATAAACCCTCAATTATCGCAAACTGGATTCAACCTCAAAATATATATGCTACCATACTGGAATTGGCCTCCCAAATTCGAACTACACTGATGCCCAAATTGAGAATCTGCGTGATGCTCACCCTAATCTTCAAGTATGGTATAGATCTAATCTCAAGTAACACTGTTAAAGCTCCATGAGATTTCTGGGTGAATCCTCCTCAATGGTGGGTTGGGTTTTTGTCCAACTCATGAGAAATGGAAACCCAAGGGTTTTTGTCCTAGGACTTATTGAAAGTCGAAAACCTTGTTCTCAAACCTTTATATAAGAAAAATACTCAACTCCAAGATGTATCCAAATGATCTCATCCTCCTCTTTTATAAGATCTAATGGATAGATATCCAAACCTCTAGAAACATCTTATTTTATTATTATTATAGAAGCTCATCTCTTAACTTTATCTTAAGTGGCCTTTTAATTTTACTTTATTTCACTTAAATCACTTATGGCTTTCTTCCTCCAATTAATTATTTTTCCCCTTTTAATTAAATGACTAATTAAAGTCGTTTTTAAGCTGGGAAAATAATAAATATCCCACCATACTCTCTCTGACCATTGGAAATCACTTCTCATCATCCCCTCCTATATATCTTCTCGTTCTGGTTCCAACGAGCTATTACACTAACATGTTCCATAAAATATTCCTCTCGGAATGCCACCTTGAGTGAAATTAATTATGTCCAATAATAACCTTGTTTTATGAAAGTTGTCAGAATGCAACGAAAAGAATAGAAAACTATGTGGATGATGTAATATGCCAATAAAATACAATCGAATCCCATAAAAACTCCTCAAAACTCCCCCGGAACCCCTGATGACATAAACCTACTCCCATGACCTAGCCATCTGGTGCCCTAGAAATCCACCCTCGTTGTATTATAGAGGAAAACAAAAATGGGGAAATGAAAAATCCTCCCACCCGAAGATTTCTTTCCCTCAATAAATCTATATTTTTCCATTGCAGAGGCCTCTGTAAACTAATACCAGGATCCCAAATGAACCATTGTACCACGCCATGCCTCCAAGCTAACCAAACATGAATGGGTCTCTCAACACCCGATCCAAAACAAACTGTTGACTCAATCTTCCATCTATAGATCCACATAGATCCCAAAACCACCATAACCAATTATCCTCATTCATCCTCCATGAATCGATTTGTGCTCCGTCTCTGACCGTAAATGATGCTCCACCAATAGAATACCAACTCATCATGTCTCTCGAGTCTAACTCCCGGCATAAACCAAGATCAATACCACTATGTTGATGTTGTGCTGGAATGCTAATGAGTTGATGGCTAACATCCCACTACCAACTAAAACATGTAGTATCCCTCATAGCTAATGGCTCTCAATTCATTATATCCCTAAATAAAAATGCTACCCCATCAATAGGATACCAACTCATGACCTCCCACCAATATATCATATGGAAAGAATCGAATGCATGACCACCTATGTATGGAACAAGTATACTATGTTTTCGTCTGTCCATGCTCAACTCATGTTGCTCTTTTTAGTCCACCGACAAGATCTGTCCAACAAATCCTCCCCTTCTCCCTAAAATGTGAAAAAGTGGGTAAGTCATGTCGCAAGCCTTGTCTATGTACTCTTGGAGAGGGTTGCTGCCTAAAAATGTTGCAGCTTTGTTGGTTGTCATTGCATATATTTGTACCTCATCAATGGGTAGACCCAAATATGGATGCACCACCATCTCCCTCATATGACGAGGAACTCCATGCTCCTCCAGTCTAACAACCTACTACAAAACTATCTTGTCAGACTCCAACACACCCTTACAACAAGTGTCTACAAGTAATACATCCCTGTTGGATGCATGTGCATATGTCTGCTCCTCATCAATGGCTAGTCCAAAATATGGTTGCTCATCCTCTTCTACCATGGGCTCAACGTGAACCTCTAATTGAATTCCACAAAATACTTATCATGCATACTATGTATAACATCCTCCTCATCTAACTCATGCTCCACCATATGATGCTCATGTTGAATCATCCCTGGTAACTAATCACCTTAAATATCTCCTATAGGGTCCACTGACTACTCACTATACACACTCGAATATAAATTTGGCATGTTGTCAACAACCCCACATGAATGTTCATTCTCCTCAATGGCATCCTCGTATGAACCCATGGACTCATCCAAAGAAGAATCCAAATCCAGAAAGTCAGAATGAATCTCCCTCTGATCTACCCTTGTCATCTCCTTGGTGCCACCCATGCATGGGTGGTCAGGTCCCCAAGGTTCCTTATAGATGAAGCAAATACCCTTCCTCAGCTCATTCTTGTTTCATGGTTGGTCACCACTAATCCTCCACAACTCCTCTTGGGTCAATCATCTACTGGAAATTTTAAAATGTTTCTTAACCAACCTTTCTACTAGCTCATAAGCAACTAGTGAGACAGATAGTTCCATCCTCCAAATGGCCAACAACCTGGACTATAGCATCTTGCAAATTTCATCATGATTACTCATGACTCCAACCAGGATTTCTAATATCTTGAGCCTTTTCTCAATGGAAAGACCCAATATGTTACACAAATCCTGAAGATTATCTTATATTAGCTAGAAACCTTTTCTCATAATTTCATCATTATAGGGAAGCATAGGTGAAGTTATTCTAACAATATCAATGAGACATGGGGCTACTATAAGTATGACCCCTTCACAAGGGTGCTCCAATAATATTGATTGAATCCAAGCAAACATTGTTGGTTTTAGTGCCCATTTTAGGACTCTCAAATCTGATTGGATTACTTTAGAAAGTTTTGAATCTAGCTTCTCCAGATTGAGGAATTTTTTTCGCTCATATTTAGGTTCTTCAAATCAGATCCAAGTGCAAAGAGCCAATTCCCTACCTCTCTCTTCTTCTACAAATCCCTTATATTCTCTATTTGTATGATAGGATGCACCTCCTTTGAAAAGGGTCTATTTTTTTCTCTTTGATCCATGGAAGCATTATAGCCCCAAACATCAATTGTAAGTGACTTTTCGAATTGTTGTTGGTAGCGACTTCTTTCGAAGTCATTAAAGGTTTTTCTAAGATTTTCAAAGTCTCCTCAAATCCCATCATTTTGCAGCAAGGGTGAAAATGTTGTACATAATATGACTCAACCTCTTCTCAACTTTACATGGCATCAATAATCAACATACCCAGACTATGACTACACAACACACATAGTAGTGCAGGGATGCTACAACATACCAATATAATCATTCAACCAACACATGCAACCTCACACTGCTCAGAACAATACTCTCCCCCAATAGATAAATCTTGCTCTGGCAAATAAATTAGGCTCCAACAAATAAATTGGGTCCTAGTAAATAAACTAGGCTCCAAAAATAAAATGGGCTCCAACAAAATAATTTCAACACAACAATATGAATTCATCCGATAAAATAATTTCAGCCCTGCAAGAGAAATTAGGAACACCAAGACAAATTTGATGAAACAAAATAATTTTGGCTCAATAAAAATTGCCCAAATAATTAATTCGCATTGCCCAGAAATTAAGTTGTTGTTTCTCAAGATGAACTGGTGTCTCTACCCTCAATACTACCCCAAAATTTTTGAGAATTTAATCTGAGGCTCCTCACACCAAACCCATAAAAACTCATAAATTGTTTGAATTAAATCTAAACCAAGATTAGCCCACCAAGTGGTGTGAATTATCTAGTTACCAATTAACACATGGCTGAAGGAATGCTAATTTACAACCTGAATATTACCTGGAAAATTCAAAAATTTTAACCACAAACTCCTCACAAAACTTAGAAAAACCGAGAAAAATCTTGGGTAGATTCCAACAGGTATGGAAAACCCCATTTTAATGAGAGTTTTCTACTTTTCCCAACTCTGCACACTACTCCAAGTAAGATAAATTTGTACCATAATTATCCTACACATTAGTCCCACAAATTCATCGACTCAAATGAGAAAGATCTCCTACAAAAACTCCAAAAAAAAAACTATGCTACAATAGATAAACTGGGCCTAACAAATAACTTAGCCCCAATAGATAAATATGGCTCTGGAAAATAAACTAGGCTCATACATATAAATTTATCTCTAGCAAACAAACTTAGCCCAACAAATAATTTCGGCCCGTCAAGAGAAATTCGGAACAATAGAATAATTTTGGCCCTGCAAGGTAAATTTGGCCCAACAAAATAATCTTCGTATAGAAAGATGCATTCGGTCCAACAAAAAAAAATTGGCCTAGCAAAATGAATTCGACCGAGTGAAATAATTTTGGCCTAGCAAAATAATTCCAACTCTGCAATAAATCTGGTCCAACAATTTCTTTTGACACACCTACAACAATTATCCTCCAGCAAATGGATTAAAAATTTTAATCCACAAACTTGGCTCGCTTATTCTTCAAGAACAATAGAGAAATATCACAACTTAGATTTAACCCATAGCTGGCCAAAATCATGCTTTGGTTTCTCTAACAAAAATATATTTTCTGCAACAAAATAATGACTCTGGAAAATAGAATTTGACACCTTCAAATTAAACCCTCCAACAATCTGCGATTAAAACCCTTGAAATTGGTCTTTCAAAAATGAACCATGAATTTATTTGCAATAAAACCCTCAGGTTAGAAGGAAAACCAGCGTTGATACCACTGTAATGTCCCAAATACGATTTTTGCATAAAATTTCTTCAAAAAATTAAGCCGTCAAATTTTCCCAAAAATACCATGAGAATCTAGCAAATTATGCCAAAAGTAAATAATATATATAACCCAGAAATTAATATTTGCTACTACTCTAACAAATTAAAAATAAATTACGACAATTAAAATATGAGACAAATGCAACAAATCTCAACTTTATTATATTAATATAAAAATTGATTTTACATTCCCATACAAATGGCTAGAGAGTAGCTGAGATAAACCCTCAATTGCTGCAAACTAGATCTAGTCTCAAAATATATCTACTACCATATTGGAACTAGCCTCCCAAATTAGAACTATACTTATGCCCAAATTGAGAATCTACATGGTCCTCACTCCAATCTTCAAATCTGCTATAGATTTGATCTCCAGTAACACTGCTACAACTCCATGAGATTTCTAGGTGAAACTTCTTCAATGGTGGGTTGAGGTTTTGTTCAACTGACAAGAAATGGAAACCCAAGGGTTTTTGCCATGGTTCTTACTGAAAGCCGAGAACCATGTTCTCAAACCTCTATATAAGAAAATATTCAACTCCAAGATGTCTCCAAATGATCTCCTCCCCCTCTTAGATCTAATGGATATATCTCCAAACCGCTAGAAGCATATTATTTTATTATTATATTATTATTCTAGAAGCTCCTCTCTTGACTTTATCTTAAGCGGCCTTTTGATTTTACTTTATTTCACTTTTGCCATTTTTCCTCCAATTAATTATTTTTCCCCTTTCAATTAAATGACTAATTAAAAACATTTTTAAAATGGGAAAATGGTAAATCTCCTACCATACTCTTTCCAACCATTGGAAATCACTTCTTATCATCCGATCATGTATATATTCTTGTTCTCGTTCCAACGAGCTATTACACTAAGATGTTCCATCAAATATTCCTCTCGAAATGCTACCTTGAGTGAAATTAATTAAGTTATGCCTAATAATAACCTTTTTTTATGAAAGTTGTTAGAATGCAACAGAGTGAAAGGAAAATTGTGCAGATGATGGAATATGCCAAGTGAATGCCATTAGATCCCATAAAAACTCTTCAAAACTCCCCCAAAACCCCTGATGACATAAAACCACTCCCATGACCTAGCCATCTCGTGCCCTAGAAATCCACCCTTGTTGTACTATAGAGGGAAATAAAAACGGGGACATGGTATAATGCAACATGGGATAGCTAGGGAATAACTTCAAATCATTTTGGATTCAAAAAGAGGGAGAGAAACCTTAGGAATAATAATCTTGAGAGATGGAGTGATCCAATAATCATATACACACCAATATTCTAACCAAGCAAGGGTGATTTCTTGCTAACTCGAATTCAACCATGCAAAACTAGAAGGACAAAGACACATAAAAGCTCACCAAAACTCATGATAGACTATTAAAATCATGTAATCCTTTACTTACTCAATTGAAGCTAGTTATAAGACAAAATTCCTTTTGTAAAAATATACTCACTATGAGAAAACCATGAAAGGAAGATTAGATCAGTTAAATCCACATGCAACACTGTAAATAACTACCTTAGGGATTAGTTGTCAAGATAAGAAACAACCAAGGTGGAATATTTCTTCTTCCCAAGTGATTTGGTTCATTGAGGGGCTAGGTGGTTTGATATTACTATTTTTAGAGTGGCATTGAGTGGCTTCGAATGCACTCCTTGTATTCTTCAAACTAAAATGAAGCTAAGGCATGGCTCTTTGATTTTTTCATATAGATGCCCTTTCCCTAGTTTTAAGTTTTCATTAACTTGCTGAGAAAATCAGAGTCTTACATACTTTTGGAACTTAAATGATTTTGATCTTTAATCTAAAAGGATCTTCGTGCTAATTTGGTGCCTAGGCTAGCATTGTAGTATTGTCTTGCACATTATTAAAGCACTATAGCGCTAGATAAAGCACTAGTGGAGCAAGTACGGATGAGGTTTCTTCTTTTTTTAAAGCTTTAAAACAAGATTTATAACCCATGACTGGATGATGTATCACAATCTTGGATATTATCCAAGTGTTATAGCACTATGATAATAGCCTAACCATAGTTCATATCATGTAATGAATCCCCTTTGGATACGAAGGTTGCAACTCAAGTTACATTAATTGGTACATTGGTCACTAGCTTGGAAGCTAGCTAAGCATTGGTTTCGCTACTAAGCCAGTGACGTATGATAAGGGTGAAGCCATATTATGTTTTAGAACTTACAATTTTTTATATGTTTTAGCCTTCGCAGTTTGGGTTGTCAACTTGGTAGCTATCCAAGCACTACAACACTAGCTTAGTTTCCAAGTAACTAAGCACTACAACACTAGTTTAGTTTCCAAGTAACTAACAAATGATATAGGAGTGGTCCCTTTCACATTAACCTCATAACTTGTTCCATAGTGCTAGCTTAGTGGATAGCCTGGTGTTATAGGGTTGGCTTAGCCACCAAGCTAGAAACATACCATTTGAGTGTTCAACCATTTCTTTTATAATTTTTTTCTTTTAAACTTAAGTTTATGCCTACACGTGCCTTAAACATTTCCTTAAGAGTTAGCCTAGTGTTATAGCAATGACTTACCCATCAAGAGGGCACTACATAATAACATTTTATATTGCTCAAACAAAAATGTATCATTTCTCTATTGGATTCAAGAGATGGTGTTGGTTGGGTTGAGGTTTAGGCCAAATTTACATTAGTGATAAGACCTTTAAAAAATGATATTATGGAAATTCTTGAAAATGTGGCATTGTAAAATTAAATTTTAAGGTGTATCTCAATGACAATCACTAGTTAAAATTTGCAAATGCAGTCATAATATGGCAAATATTTCCAAGTGAATAATTGTTCAAACTGAACATGAACAACTAGATAAGAATTATTCCAACTTGATTTATCATTAAATAACATTACAATGTGCATTTCTGGAGCTATGTAGATTGTATTATGACAACAATAAAGGCTCATATTTTTCTAATCGCAAAGCCTAAGAGATTAGAAAAATTATCTCTTTGTCGGTCCACAATCGTAATGTTGGTGGGCACCTCTTAAGCCAAGGTTAGATTCAACCCATTGAAGCATAGATGATTTCAAACTCCAATCTAATTATTTTCTGAAAATTTGAAAGTTGAAAAAAACATCGCAAAAGATAATGGTTACACATTTTCCAAGTGTTATTAATATCATTGACATCATCTATAGAAAAACTAGGACACACATCATGGCAACATTGTGAAGTTGATTTTGAAGGCAATTTTAGCATCTGAATGTTACTCACAAGTGATTATGATGGATCTACTTTCTTTGTTAGTTTGCATAGTATTCCTTGTGTCTATCTAGCATGAAATCCAATAGAAAGGTTCTTATTTGTAACACTAGTGTAATTCAAAGTACAACATGAATGGTTAGCCATAGTATATAACACGTCTAAAGAGGGTACAACTCTAAAAATACCATTGACAAACCCATCCACAAGCAAAAATTAATGGTATATTGGATATACTTGGTAATGAAACAACCCCAATATGAGGAACAATTTTACATCTATCACTAGTGGCCATTTCTAAATATTTTTTATGATTAGGAATCTTTTGAATATGAACATTTTGCAAGAAACAATGTTACCAACTTAACAAGAACTTTACCAAGTTCTCGTTTTTTGAAAGTTTCATCAAATCATAATTTTCATAACAATTTTGAAAAGTGGTGATGTAACAACACTTTTTTTCATTTCAGGGTTAGTTCCAACTTTTTTTCAACCATGGCAGTGAAAACCAAATATCATGATTATGATAGACATGAAAAACCATGCTAAAATGCAAAAATGGTGATGCATCATCACTTCCTTTTTTCCCTTTTTCTTTTATCACAATTAAAATTCAAACATGTTTCAATTATGAATTTAAACACCGAATACTATGGCTATGAAAGACATGAAAAAACATGTTGAGATGCAAACATGGTGATACAACATCACCTCATTTTGTAGGGTTAAAATTCAAACATTTTTCAACCATCTCATTAAAGACCAAATATCATGACTGCAAAAATTCCTTAAAATCAACACTTAAAATATTGTCTACCTTTTGTTTTTATTTTGTTTTGATTTGATTTTTTTTTAATGTTTGTTTTCAAGTGGTTTTCAAATTTGTCTTTTTATTTTATTTTATTTTTTAGGTTAAAATTACCAACTAATTGACAGTACATCATTGACCATTAGTCTTGTTGAAAATAAAATTATAAAGAAAACTACAAATATAAAAGAGACATTACATAATTTTTATTCAATTATTAATTATTTATTTTTTAAATAATTTACAAATAAAAATTTGAAAAAAAAATGAAATGATTTTGTAATTGGAAAAATTATTTTAAAGAAAAATAAAATCATCTTTTTATTCTAAAGAATACAATTCTTCTTTAGAAATTAAAAATAAATAAAAGCAATTTAAAAGAGAGAAAATTATCTTTAAAGTTCAAGAAAAAACTTCAAAATTAAAAATAATAACAAAACAAATCAATAAGTAAATAAAACAATAAAGGACTAATAAATAATTTTTTTTTAAATAAAATACTTATAAACAAAAATAAATAAAATAAAATAAATATATATATATATATATTATATATATATATATATATATAATAATATATATATGTTTTAAAAATAAAATATAAATAAAAAAAAAAAAATGAAATAAAAAATAATATCGAATTATAATTTAATGTAAAGTTATAACATAAATTAAATAAATAAATAATAATTTACTCTAAAACTTAGAAAAAAAACATTAAAACAAAAAATTAATATAATGTAACCACACCGTGTGTGATGGAGGGTGATTTCAAGCATCACATCTTTTAAGTGGACAACAACCAGTGACCACATAGTCCACTCTCCCCAGACATATAAAATAAATAAAATAAAATTTACTCTAAAACTTAGAAAAAAAACATTAAAACAAAAAATTAATATAATGTAACCACACCATGTGTGATGGAGGGCGATGTCGAGCATCACACATTTTCCCATGTGGTAGGTAGACAAAAACCACATAGTCCACTCTCCTAGACATTGCCTCTCCACCCATGCAATAGGCCTGACAACAATTGCACAACTCAACCATGTGTGCAATGAATATTAGGATCACCAAGTGGGCAGAGCGACGATGACCAACATCGCCATCCCGCACACAAGTCCCATAGTTGTGTTATGTTCATTTTTTTCTTTTATTCTTTTAATATATTTTAAATTTCAAATTATTTGTTTAATTTATTTTATAATATTTGTCATTTTTTTAATGTTTTTGTTTCAAATTTTTTTTAATAAATGTGTTATTTTATATATATATATATATATATATAGGATAGATAGATAGATATATAACCTTCAAAAATCAATTTACATCATTATTGAGCTAGTTTTCAAAATTATTGACCTAACTCTGCTACACAAGAAAACAAAGTTGTTCATCGATATTAGCCACACAAAAAGTCTACATAGAAAGCCAGGGGAAACTATAATAGAAAAAAATAAATGACATAACAAAGCCTATATGAACATAACCAGAAACCTACCAACCAAACCAGGTGTTTGATGATGATAATGGAGCGTGATTCTTCACACTTGAACCAGGTGGCATTGAAGGTTGAATATCACATTGGATATGCTTTTCAATGTGAGCTATACATGCTTCTAATATATCCAAACAATCATGTTGCTTACACTGATTGTGTTGAATATAATTGAGAAAGTAGATAATGACATTCTTATCTTCACATTTTTCCTTCAAGACCTAACCCAATACAATTTTAAACTATTAATGCAAAGTAATTGAATGAATATATTGGCTCCTTCTTTCCATGGTATAACCAAGGTTAGGTAACCAGTGGGGTACCTCCTCTAAGAGTGTTGAATTAGAATGAGCTTTCCAATACTGTGCAACATGGGTCTCAAGTCTCTTAATATTCACCCAAGTGTTATAAGAAGTTGTTGACAGTAAACAACAACTGCCTCTTGTGTCTGAGAGTGGGCACATGACTATGAAGGCTAGCCACATCCACCATCACCATGACACCCCGCATATTCTAGCGAGGCATAAATACCACCATAGATACAAGCACAACATTGTGAAAAAAAACCAATACCGAACAATCCCAAAATTCCCACATTGTTGACCACCCCTCCTGGCCAAAAGAAAAGACCAGGCACTTAGGAAAACCTACCTTCCTCACTACAAAAACCGACCAAGTGTTGAAAAATGTGTAACTAGGTTATGTCTTCATAAAGATGAAATGTCATTTTGATTCTTATAAAGTGTAAAATGAAAGAAAATTATTATTATTATTTTTGGAGAATGGGTTTCATGCTTAAGGTATTTTATTTTATAGATCAAGCACCCATTGAGTGCTTTTAGGGTTTGTCCTAGGTCAAGAAGTCAAAAGAGTCATTGTCATAAGTTGAAGACCCCATTGGGCACATTGTAACTTGTAAAGAAAATTATTTTTGTCTGAAAAAGTGTCCAGATACCCTCCAAGACCAATTCGGCTTGGAAATTGGCAAGTCGATCTCAAAGGAAGAGCCACATCCACCTTGAAGAGCCTATGTATAGGAGGAAAATCGACCTCATTGAGACACATTCATCCATCTCTCATTCTGCCGAAGACGGAGGAAGAAGAAGGCAATGAAGAAGGAAAAGGATGAATGAGACTTCTATTTGGGCTATTTCTCTCTCACATGTGTGAATGAGGATTAGGGTTTCTGCAACAGATCTAGGGTTTCATCTACAAGTTAAATCTTGGAGAAAAGAAGGCAAGAAGGTTAAGTGAAGGTCACTAGAGGTCATCCTCAAGCTCCATGAGTCAGAGAAAGCCAAGTGAGGTTCTAAGGCAGCTTGGAAGGCTAAATGAGGCTTACACATGTGGCAACAACAACTATAGGAGGACCGAAAATTTCAGGTCTACTATGGGGGCCGAAATTCCGTAGCAGAAGGTTGAATTTGTGCTACTAGAAAAGATTTGACTGGGTTTGACTGGATCAAGGATATCACATCATCCAAAGAGGTTGGTCTTGGTATTATAGGGTATCGGTCTCAGTCTAAAGGTCTTGGAATTCGGTAATTGAAGAATCTATAAGGAAGAGAAGAGATTTGAGGGTTTTCCTCTCAAGTGGAGAGGTTTTGGCCCTGGATTGCAACCTATATTTTGTGTTCTTGTTCTTCTTGTTTTGGTAATACGTTTTTTGATGATATACAAAAATAGTAATAAGTAACAAAGCTAATAACTAAAAAGACATCATAAGCAGTTATCAAGTAAAGAGAAATCACTCTAATCATTGCCCTATAGATTTCTCAGCATGGTATCAAAGCCAAGTTTGGCTAAGGGCATTATGAAAATAGATACTACATTAAGGAATCTCTTCAAGAAGTGTTCAAAGGTAGCAATTCATCTCAAGAAAGGCATCAAAGAAGCATGGAATATTCTATTCACTGCAAAGAAGGAAGTAACCAAGATAAAGGATGGAGAGGACTCTTCTCAGCACTCACTAGCACATTCCAGGACAAGAACATTTGGGTAATCATTAGTGGTGCATCTAGACACATGACTGGTCATCACACTGACTAAAGACATTATCAAATGGAAAGTCTTCTTACTCAGTGGAACTTGGATATAACAAGAGCTATGTTGTAAGAGGAATTGGATCAACCTCGATAGAGCTGGAAAATGGAAGCAACATTCATCTCAACAACATCCTATTTGTTCCAGGTTTGCATAAGAACTTACTTTCTATTTGAAGTTTAGAATATAAGGGTGATAGAGTAGATTTCATTGATCGAAGAGTTGTAGTATGGAGTAAGAACTCAAGCATAAATAATGCTAGAGTAATTGGTATTCATGAAGGAAGACTTCACAGGTTGTTATCTCCTCTTGCACAAGCTCTGGTTCACATTAAAATCATCCCATGTGAACTCTAGCATAGAAGGTTTGTCAATCTTCATTTCAAAATCCTTCCAACTATAAGTTCTCTATAGTAGAAGGAATTTCCAAATTGAAAGAATATCACGAAGGAGTATGCAAAGGATGTGAATTGCGTAAGAATACCAAGAGACCATTTGGAAGTAGTGCTTCACAGTCAAAATAAATCTTGGATCTTATTCATTCTGATGTTTGTGGTCCTATGACTCCTAAATCACTCGGAGGTCATATATATTATGTCACATTTATAGATGATCATTCAAGGAAAACTTGGGCTTACTTAATGAAATCCAAGGACGAAGTATTTACAAAATTTCAAGAATTAAAAGGTGAAGTTGAGAACCTTATAGAAAGGAAAATCAATATACTAAGGTCTGATAATGGAGGAGAGTATACATCCAAGGAAATTATAGCTTTCTGTAAGGAGTTTGGGATTAAGAGGGAGCTTATAGTCCCATATAATCCTAAACAAAATGGAGTTTCAGAACGAAAGAACCGCTCCATTGAAGGAAGTGTAAAAGAAATGTTGCATGATCAAGATCTACCAAAATTTATGTGGGAAGAAGCCTCTAAGACAATTGTATATATTCAAAATCAAAGTCCCCACAGGTCAATAGATAACAAAAATGTGGAAGAAGTATTCACTGGGAAGAAACCAACTGTAGATCATCTATGAATCTTTGGTTGCCTTGTATATATTCATATACTGAAGGACAAAAGAAATAAGTTGGATCATCGGGCATGAGAGAAGCATTTTTTGTCTACAACAACTCCTCTAAGGCCTATAGAATATACATAAAATAAGGACACTGTAGAGAAGTTAGTTGAGATGTCACACTCGATGAAAGTATTGCATTCAAGAAATAAAAGGAACTTCCCTTGGACTTTGATAATCAAGAACTTCAATTATTTGAAGAAGAAGTTGACAAGGAAGAAGAATCTCACCATGAAGATGAAGGTCCCAATGAACCTATTCAACCTATGGTCATCCCCGAATCAAGAAAGAGACCTAATTGGTTGAAGTCAACAATACTTGATACAAAATGTCATGGAACAACTCAAGGCACATTCAGGGAAAGCAAGAAGCCCAAACGATATTTTAGGTATGTAGCCTACATGACAAAACTAATAGAATTAGAGCCATCCACTTTTGAAGAAGTTATCAATCATCAAGAATGGAAGGATGCTATGAATGAATAATATCAATCAATAATGAAGAATGGATTTTGAGAGATCCTTCCTAGGCCTGAATACAAATTTGTGGCAACTTCCAAATGGATCTATATGATTAAACATGCAGAAAATGGAAGTATTGAAAAGTATAAGGCAAGATTTGTGGCTAGGGGTTTCTTTCAATTTGAAGGCATTAACTATGAAAATACATTTTCTCCGACAACAAGGTATACAATTATACGTTCATTGGTCTCTTTGGCAACATCGATGGGATGGAACATCCACCAAATGGATGTCAAGGCTACATTTTTGAATGGCACAATTGATGAGGAAGGCTATATAGAAAAACCCTTGGGATTAGAAGTTAAACATAGAAAGACATATGTTTGCATATTGAATAAGGCATTATATGGCCTCAAACAAGTACCAAGGGCATGGTATGCTATAATGGATGCATACCTTCAAAGATTAGGCTTCACAAAGATTTTTGTTGATCTGAAACTTTATATTAAGATTGTGAAGGGTGAACCAGTAATCATTCTTATGTATGTAGATGATCTTCTCTTGAAAGGTGTAGAAGGTCCAATTGAAGAATGTAAGAAGTAACTAGCAACATGATTTGACATGAAGGATCTAGGGCTGATGCATTATTATTTGGGACTAGAAGTATGGAAAGGACTGGATGAGCTTTATCTGGGTCAAGGGAAGTATGTGGTCAAGATGTTGAAGAGGTTTGACATGATGGATTGCAAACCAATGACAACTTTGATGATCACAAACTTGAAAATACTAAGCTTTGAATTGAGCCTAGTGGATCCTTCCAAGTATAGACAATTGATTGGCTCACTAATTTACTTGGTAAATACTCGACCAGACATATGCTTTGTAGTAAGTGTTCTCGGTCAATTCCAAGTGGAGTTGAAGCATGATCATTGGACAATAGAAAAACATATTCTAAGATATATGTGAGGAACCATCCACTACTACCTAAAGTACAATAGGAGGAATGGTGTACACTTGATTGGATATACATATTTTGACTGGGGAGGTAGTAAGAAAGATGGAAGGAGAACTTCAGGAGGATGTTTCAGTTTAGGATCCTCCATGGTCTCATGGATGAGTAGAGAGAAAGATACAGTTGTTTTGAATAGTGCTGAGGCAGAATACATTACAACATGTGAAGTAAGAAGAGAAGCATTATGTTTGAGGAAGCTACTTTCTGACCTATTTAAAGGACCAATGAACCCTACAGTGATATATTGTGATAACACCAATTGTATACAATTATCTGAAGACCCAATGTTTCATGGAAAGACAAATCATATCAACAACAAATGTCACTACATTCAGAAGCTAGTACAAGATGGTGTGTTGCAGCTACAATATATCTCCATTGATGAGCAGGTAGTTGACATATTGACAAAATATGTTACTGATAAGAAGCTTGTGTATTTGAGAGACAAGCTTGGCTTGGTTGATGTAGCATCCCTAGTTGAGAGGGAGAGATAAGCACATCATTCTTGTCTTCACTTGGGAAGATAGAATGGAGGATTGGGTAAGCATCTAACATCTGATACTATTTGAGTATGAGGTAGGGCATCCAAGATAAGAGTAATCATGAACAGGTATTCTTTGAGGACTGGCTATCCAAGATAAGAATAGTCCAAAGAAGGTCATACTATGCGAACACTTGGGTGGAGTATGTACCTTGAGAGAAAATGATGATGGTGTCAATAAATCATTAGTCTTGCCAGCATTGTGCTCTAATCTTGTGGAGAGATAAAGTTGTTAGTCAAGACCTTACTATGTGACAATGTTGGTTGGTATGATGCTAAACATGTGGGTTACCTATCTGACTCTTCTTATGAGATCTCTTCAGATTGAGAATATCCATGTACCATTTATGAATACCTCCCTAGTTAAGAGGGAGTGTTGAAATATGTGTAACAAGGTTCGGTCATCATAAAGATGAAATGTACTTTTGATTCTTGTAAAGTGTAAAATGAAAGAAAATTATTATTATTATTATTTGAGCATGGGTTTCATGCTCAAGGTCTTTTATTTTATAAGTCAAGCACCTATTGAGTGCTTCTAGGGTTTTTCCTAGGTCAAGAAGTCAAAAGAGTCATTTTCATAAGTTGAAGACCCCATCGGGCACATTGTAACTTGCAAAGAAAATTATTCTTGTCTTAAAAAGTGTCCAGATACCCTCCAAGGCCATGTTGGCCTAAAAGGAAGAGCCACACCCACCTTGAAGAACCTATATATAGGAATAAACTCGACCACCTTGAGACACATTCATCCATCTCTCATTCTAGTTGTAATGTTCCTAAGTAGGAGTATGAGTGATATTAAGAAAATAAATAGTTCAACAGCATATAAAATAAAAATATGCATTAGACACCCACGAAAACACTGCAAATCTAGAACTGTTGAGCCATATATTATAAAATCAGAGAGCTATATACAATATAAAATGGAATGGTGCACCTGGGATTGTCTCAAGGACAAGCTTGACAAAACCCAGGTGAGAAATAGTCGAGTTGAAGGTTGCCCAGCTGCTGCACCACTCTCCACTACGCTGTCCCAGTAAACTACTGCCCTGCTGAACTTCGACCTACTGGAATATGCCCATAAAATTATATCCTTTTAGCCCCATACTCCTTGGACAAAACCCGAAAAAACCCAAAGGGAAATTTCTCTGGTTTTGCATTTGGATTTTTGGCCTCCTTGGAGCCTCTCCCCAACTATTGTTTCCAACTTCAACTTGCAGGAAACAACCTGCAAATCCCTCTCAAAACACCACTGGAATATTGGATTCACCTGTACTAAATAACTCCTTGCTCCCTGGATGGCTCTTAGCCAAGATGACTACTTTCCCAAGCCCCACGAAATTGCTGCCATAGGCCTCTATGCATCCCCTTTGCCCAAAAATTCGTACAGCTAATACACCAGTCTAGCTGGTTGCAAATCCCAGTGAAAATTCCCTAAACAAATAGCCTCCTTAGCTCCCAAGACTCCCATCAAGCAATGGACCTCCCTGTTAACTCTAACTCCTTCTGCATGTTTCTGGCTGCCCAAGAAATACATAATTCCCTTCTCTATGTTGCTCGCTAAAGTGTGTGACTGTGATGAATTCTCTCAAATGGTTGTGGAACAACCTCTCTAGGGCAAGCATGGATGGTCCCCCGAAGAAGAGGTTGAATCTTCCGCTTAAGATATCCATGCCTATACAACCAGTAGACTTACTAAGCATTTGAGTGTACTAGTGTGTTTGTTTGCAAATGTTCAAGATGGTCAAAAATGTGAGATCCTCCTCCTTTTATAACCTTGGGCCCCCTTAGCTTCATGTGGGCCCCTCCATCCACCCATTCGATTCCCTCCAAACTCATCAAATGTCCAAGTTTGAATTACTCATGTGGGTGGACCCCAAATTCCATAAGATTCAAAAATAAAGTCGAATTCCCTTATAGTTCCTAAGTCTAAGTGTGGGGTCCTCCTCCTAAGCCAAAAATGGTGCCAAAAATGTGTGGTTGCACCCCGTGACTAATGTGTTTGAGAAGGGACATGAAAGTCCTCCCTTCCCAAATGTTGCTTTCCCTCAAGCAACCTTAAAGCTAGGTGCTCAAGTATGTGCTCACCTTCCCAGGTTGAATCCTCATTTAGCAATTTCTTCCAGTGTACCGAAAACTCCCTGATGGTCCTGCTCCTCAGTCTCCTCTTCCTACTCTCCAAAATGACCTTTGGTTCCAACACTAAATGTACCTCATCATCCAGCAGGGGTAGATCAGCTACTACCCTCACTTGTTGTCCTAACACCTTCTTCAAGCATGAGACATGAAACACGTTATGGATTCTACTCCCTGGAGGCATCTCTAGCTCATAAGCCACCTCCCCAACTCGCTTAGTCACCCAATAGGGCCCATAGAAGCATGGTTGTATCTTCTCGACCCCCTTTTATTTTAGCATAGACTATCTATAAGGCTACAATCAAAGGTATACTAAGTCCCACTCCTCAAAGTGCCTCTTTGTCCTGTGTTGGTTTGCATACAATTTTTGTTGATATTCGGTTGGCACTAAATTATCCTTGAGAACCTTGAGGATATCTTGGCTCTCTTGGACCTAGTCTTTAGCCTTTGGGGCCCAACTGTCTCCAAAAACAATATCAACAAAAGTCAGTGCTTCATATCTATAGAGGGCATGAAAAGAGTCATATCGATGGACATGTGGTGCATGGTGTTGTAGTAGTACTCACCCAGGTGCAACCACCGAATCCACTTCCTCTGCTGACCTATCACATAGTTCCTCAAGTACCCCTCCAACCAATGGTTAACTCTCTCTATCTAGTCATCTGTCTGAGGGTGATAACTGGTTCTAGGAGTGAGATCCGTCCCAACCAACCTAAAGAGATATTTCCAAAAGCCACCCATGAATCTACTGTCTCTATCACTCACAATGTTCTTGAGGAGCCCATGTAGCTTGAAAACCTCCCAGAAGAACAACTCGATAACCTGTGCAGTCGTGTACCTAGTGGGGATGGCAAAGAAGTGGGAAAATTTGGTCAACCTGTTGACCACTATGTATATGAAATCCTTCCCCTGTATTTTGGGGAGCCCAGTGATGAAATCCATCGAAATACTTTCCCATTTCCCCTCCGATATGGGAGGTGGTTGTAGTAGCCCTGCAGGGTGAGTCATCTCCCCCTTGTTCCATTGGCAGGCCTCACACTCCCATACTTGCTGCAGCACATCATCCTTGAGGCCCTTCCACATGAACCTCTCTGAAATAGTCGTGTAAGTCTTCTGGAACCCCTGGTGTCCCGACATTGGTGAATCGTGAGCTATCTAGAGTATCCTCTCCCTCAACTGCAAGTTGGGCACCAAGTAAATGCATCCCTTGTAATAGATGACCTCATCCATCACATGGTAATGCTCATTTGCATGTGTCCCCTCTAGTACCTCGCATTCCCTCATTTCCTTGGAGTACTCCACCAACAGTTGAGCCTTCCAATCCTGGTAGATGCTCATGAGAGATATCCCAGCTGGTCCCCTGGATAGAGAATTGGCCACCACATTATGCTTCCCTCATGCATACTCAATGTCAAAATCATAGGCATGCACCCTACTAACCCATCTCTGGTGCCTCTCGTTGAGTCCTTGCTTCCCCATGAAATGTCGAAGAGTGTTGTGATCAATCTTCACTCAGAACCGGCTGCCCACCAAGTACTAGCGGAAGTTGGCCAATACATGAATAATGGCCAGCATCTCCTTGTCATTTATGGAATATGACAACTCATGTGGTAGGAGATTCTTACTCTCGAAATCTATGGGATGACCCTCCTATGACAATATAGCTCCAACTCCTACCCTGAATGCATCACACTCCACAGTGAATGGCTGGGAAAAGTCTGGGAGTGCCAAACAGGGCAACTGCTCATTACTTCCTTGAGGCGATCAAAGGTAGCATATGCTCCATCAGTCCATGTGAAGGCCCCCTTCTTGGTCAAGTCAGTCAAAGGTGCTGCCAGCTGCGAGAACCCTTTGAAAAACTTCCTGTAATAAGTGCAAATACCAAAGAAGCCTCTCAGCATAGTCACATTTCGGTGTACTAGCCAATCCGGGATGGCCTGAATCTTCTCCTCATGAACTTTCACCCCATCTACTCCAATGATATGCCTGAGATAAAGCATCTATGTCAATCCAAACTCACACTTGGAGAGCTTCGCATAAAATTATTGCTCCTCCAGAATGCGCAATACCTCCTCCAAGTGTTGGAGGTGCTCCTCCCATGTCCGACTATAGATTAGGATGTCATCGAAGAACACTACAAACCTCCTCAGTTTTCCCTGAAAGATATGGTTCATGCAAGACTGGAATGTGGCTGGAGCATTGATCAGCCCAAATGGCATGACCAAAAACTCAAAGTGCCCATAGTGGCACCGAAATCTGTCTTCAAGATGTCCTGTTCCCACACCCTAATTTGGTGGTACCCTAAACACACATCAATCTTAGAGAAGTACTTGGCTACTCTAAGCTCATCCATGAGCTCATCAATGCGGGGAATAGGGTACCAGTTCTTAAGAGTCTTTTGGTTAAGGGCTCGGTATTCGATACACATCTGGAGGGTTCCATCCTTCTTCTTCACCAGCACTACTAAAGAAGCGAAAGGACTAGAACTTGGCCTAATATGACCCAATGCAAGAAAATCTTGGATGGTATTATCTATCTCATCCTTATAGGCTTTGGGGTGCCTGTAAGGAGTAGTGATAACTGCCTATACCTGGCTCCATCTCAATGGTGTGCTCAAATCCTTTATCTGGTGGTTGCCCTAGTGGAATGTATCTGAACACTACCGCATACTTGTCCAGTAAAGCCTGTATGTCTACTAGTGGTGGATGCACCTATCCTCCAACCTCTGAGATCCTCAACTCAACTACCCATACAATGTCCCCATGCCAGAGATATTCCTCCATCCTGTGGACCAAAACTGTCTAAGGCGGATAAGAATTCATGCCTCTCAAGACCACTAGTTTGCCATCTGGCCCAATGAACTCCATCGCAGGTTTCCTCCAATCCATCATGACTCGCCCAAGATAATACAACCATTGGACACCCACCACCACGTTGGTGTCTAGCACATCGACCACAAAGAAGTGGTCTGCCATCGAGTAGTTCCCCATAACTAGTGTCAAGGAGGGAACACATCTGGTACACTAGATAGTATGGTCACCTAGGACTAGGAATAGAACCCCTCAAACTCTGTTGTGGTGAGCCTCCTCTGGACCAGTTGTGCATCTTGAAATTGTGGGTAGCCCCACTGTCCACCAGCACTGACACCCTCTGTCCCTGTACAGTGTCTCTAATCCTGAGTGTCTAAAACTTAGGAATCCCACATAAAGAAGAAAGGAATCCTCCTGATGAGGTAAGAGATGCCCCTCCTTGTGGAGGTGGTGGTGGTGGCCCTTTGTCTGTCAAACTCTCTCCATATGTCCCACCACAATCCTGCTCCACCTCATCCTCCTAGTCACTATCAAAAAATACCTCAATGTAATGTTCTCTACCTGTATTGCACCTATGTCTAGGTGGCTAGGGCTCTGTGCATGTGAAGCATAGCTTCCTCCTCAGGAGGTCCTTCCATGTCTCCTCATCTAACTATCCCCTCACCTATGTGGTCCTTGTGGTGGGGGTCTAGTCTCATGCCCCTTCTGTGGGAAAGGGATCTATGCAGGAAACGATGCTATGGTCTTGGGGGTGGCCCCCTGTAAATATCTGGCACACACAACCACTTCCTGCAACATGGAGGGTCTGTGTGACTTCACCAATCCACGCAGGGGCTCAAGTAAGCCCTCAAGGAAGGTGTATACTATCCTTGCCTCAGACAAATCCAGGACCATCACTGACACATGCAAAAAATATGAGGAGTACTACTATGGGTTTCCTGTTTGGTGCAGTTGTGTCATCTCCCTCAAAGAAGCCTTTGGATCACTCTAATCAAATCGCTCCACCACCCTGCAGGTGAAGTCCTCATAGGAAACTATTTGGGCATGCCCCAAAGTGGTCAGACCGTGAAATGACTAATCATGGGATTCCCCCTCCAAGTGTAGCATTTCCATCTTAATGGCTTCCTACTCCATCATCTGGTTGAGTTGAAAGTATGTGTCCATCTTTTCAACCCAAGCCCTAGCTATGCACTTGGAAGTGCCATCAGATGTAGGGAAATACTTCCTCCCTATAGTTCTTTGTAGCTCATAGTTTTGGGTCCCTTGTCCTCCATACCCCTTGTTTCTCTCACTCTGCTTGAGCTTGCAGTAATATCTGAAGGAGAGGGATCCCTTGAAGTCTTCTTCCATAGCCTACCACTCTCTAAAGTAATCCCCCATATAAGGAGTGTCTTCCTCCCTTGCTGGTTCGATTTATGCCATTGGCGCAAAAGAAGGTAGTGTAGCCTGAGTCGACACACTAACTGAAGGGCGTTGCGCTGCTAGTGAGGGGTGATCGAAAGGATGAGAGGCTCTGGAAGTTTCTCCACATAGAAACCCTCTAGGCATGACCCTATCCCTATTTTGTGACTTGATCTTCTCGAGCATGTCTTTCTGCCCCTTGGCCAAGTCATTTAAGGCCCTCAAGAGGCTATCAAAAGCCATCTCCTCCTTACTCTTGGTCTCCACCATTTCCTCCTCTCTGGCCACTTCTTTCCTTCTTTCCTCCATATCTAGTGTAATTTCTAACTCCCTTTCTCTTCTCATGTACCTTTACCTACTGTAGGTGATGTTCTACTGGTCCCCTTCTCTCATAGGAAACAAACCCCATAACTGAGCCAAGAACTAGCCTATGATGCCACTATAATGTTCCTAAGTAGGAATATGAGTGATATTAATCAAATCAATAGTCCAACAACATATAAAATAAAAAACATGCATCAGACATCCATGAAAAATTTCCATATCTGGAAATGTTGAGCCATATATTATAAAATCATAGAGCTAGATACAATATAAAATGGAATGGTGCACCTGGGCTTGTCTCAAGGACAATCTTGGCAAAACCCAGGTGAGAAATAATTGAGTTGAAGACTGCCCAGTTGTTGCACCACTCTACACTATGCTATCCTAGTAAACTACTGCCCTGTTGAACTTCGACCCGCTGGAATGTGCCCAAAAACTACCCAGAAATTTATATCCTTTCAGCCCCAGAGTCCTTAGACAAAACCTAGAAACACACAGAAGGGAATTTCTCTGGTTTTGACTTTGGATTTTTGGCCTCCTTGGAGCCTCTAGCCAACTGTCGCTTCCAAATTTGAATTGCAGGAAACAACTTGTAAATCCCTCTGAAAACACCACTGGAATCCTAGATTCACTTGTGCTAACTAACTCCTTTCTCGCTGGATGGCTCTTGACCAAGATTTTTAAATCCCTCTGAAAACACTACTAGAATCCTAGATTCACTTGTGCTAACTAACGCCTTTCTCCTTGGATGGCTCTTGGCCAAGATGATTGCTCTCCCAAGCCCCACAAAATTGTTGCCAAATGCCTCTATGCAATCCCTCTACCCAAAAATTTGTATAGCTGATACACCAGTCTAGCTGGCTGCAAATCTCAATGAAAATGCCCTCAACAAACAACCTCCTTAACTCCCGGGACTCCAGCAAGCAATGTACCTCCCTGCTGGATCTAACTCCTCCTGCATGTTTCTAGTTGCCTAGGAAATACACAGTCCCCTTCTCTGTGTTGTTGGATGAAGTATGTGATTGTGTTGAACTCTCTGAAATCTTTGTGGAACAACCTCCCTAAGGAAAACATGGATGGTCCCCCAAAGAAGAGGTTGAATCTCCCACTTGAAAGATTCATGGCTAAAAAACTGGTAGACTTGCTAAGAAGATGAGTGTACTAAGTTTGTTTGTTTGCAAATGTTCAAGATGGTCTAAAATGAGAGCTCCTCCTACTTTTATCACCTTCAGCCCCCTTAGCCTCATGTGGGCCCCTCCATCAACCCATTCGACTCCCTCCAAACTCATCGAAGGGCCAAGTTCGAATTACTCATGTGGGTGGCCCCCACATTCTACTAGTTACAAAAATAAAGTCGAGTTCCCCTATAGTTCCTAAGTCTAAGTGTGGGGTCCTCCTCCTAAGCCAAAAATCATGCCAAAAATGTGTAGCTGCACCCTGTGAGTAATGTGTTTCAGAAGGGACATGTCACTAGTGAAGGAGGAGGAAGAAGAAGACAACGAAGAAGGAAGATGACTAAGGAGACTTTTGTTTGGTCTATTTCTCTCTCACACGTGTGAAGTATGACTACGGTTTCTGCAATATATCTAGGGCTTTCTTCTACAAGTTTGATCTTGTAGAAAAGAAGGTAAGAAGGTAAAACAAAGGTCACCAAAGGTCACCCTCAAGCTCCAAAAGATAGAGAAAGTCAAGTGACGGTTAAGGAAGCCTTGGAAGGCTAAACGAGGCTCACACATGTGGTAGCAGCAATTGTAGGAGGGCCGAAAATTCCAGGTCTGTAGTGGAGGTCAAAATTCTTGAAGGTCAAAGTTTTTTTATTGGAAGAGATTTGACTAGGTTTGACTGGATCAAGGATAGCACATCATCCAGAGAGTTTGGTCTTGGTATTGGAGGGTATTGGTCTCAGTCTGAAGGTCTTGGAATTCGTTAATTGAAGAACCTATAAGGAAGAGAAGGGATATGCAGGTTTTTCTTTCAAATGGGGAGGTTTTGGCCTTGGTTTGCAGCCTATTTTTTGTGTTCTTATTCTTCTTGTTTTGGTATTTGTTTGATATACAAACATAATAAGAAGTAACAAAGCTAATAAGTAAAACTACATCACAAACAGTTATCAAGTAAAGAGAAATCTCTCTAATCATTGTTGTATAGATTTTTCAACACCAATAATGACCTGAATTGCAACAAGTACACCCAGGCTAACCAAGCAACAAACGACAATTAAAAACTTGATTCCAACCCCACCCTCTAGACCTTTCACATTAAAAAGTTCCATAATCCCCTCAATGAAAGAACAAAAGAACCAAAGATAAAATCCCCCCCCCCCAGGCAAAAAAACCCTCCCATAATAGGTAAAAGAAACAACAACAAACCCTTACATAGATGCTTTCAAGACCACTACTCCATACCCAAGATAGACAAAAGTAACAAAAATAACAATACTGGGCAGGAAAAGGAAAATTACCCACTGAAATCTATGAGTGCATGCCAAGAAAAAGAATCTCAACACTGTCGAAACCAATTTACACCCAAAATGAGACCACCAACCATCCACAACACTAGCACAAGCAATCACGAAGCTTGAACCTTTCGGTGTATCAACACTTCCAACACTAGCTTGACACACACCTCCCAAACTAGTGTACGAAAACCAGGAACTACAACTAAAATCCTCCATCGACGTAATATCATCAACATGCCAATTCTAAATAATATCCTCCCATCTCCAACTTCGACACCTTGGCTAATAAATACAACCATAACCCCTCTCCTAGCTTCGAAGAGGAATGTATAATCCCACCTGCACCAAAAAAATTACACAGGCAGGGTACATACTCTCTCCCTTCGCCACAAACCAAATATAATGAAACTCAAGAACATGGCACTCCATGAAACAATGTAATTTAATTCACACACCTCATGGAGGGGGACAACAGACCACGCCACCCACTATTAATAACATGCAGACCTACTTGATCCATGGCCCAACATCCCCATTAAGGATTTAATTTCTAATATTCATGATTATTTTTACTTTCAATTTTTTTGGGGGGTTTTTTTTGTTCTATTAATTTTTTTTTTTGTTTATATATATATAATTCAATTTAGAAAAAAAAAAATCCTTTGCTTTAATTTTTTGTTTTTAATAATTTTATTTATTAATTTTTTTAATTTATTTGGTTTGGAAAAATGTTAATTATTATTATTATATATTATTATTATTATTATTTCATGTTTTCAATTAAAATTTTTATTTTTGTTTGTTACATCTTTTTAGAAGGGTGTTTTCATGATTTTGTGTACACTAATGATATTTTATAAGTCACTGTTAAAAAAAATATTGCAATTTTAGTGCCTTGTTGAAAATGAGTCATTCTAGGATAATATCTCAAAAGATCTGTACTTTTAGCCTTAAAAAAAAGAAGCCCTAGGCTAAGATCTCAAAAGAGCTATACTTTAGCCTTCATTTAAAAAAAAATATGTGCTGGGTAAAATAACCCTTTGATTTAGGTCAGTGATTTTAAAGTTTTTTTTAGTCATGATATTTGGATTATAATGTCATTGGTTGAAAAGTGTTGAAATTTTAAGGTTTTTAGTACTTGTGATATTTGGTTTAATTCCATGGTTGAAAAATGTCAAAAAATTTAGGCTTTTAAAAGTCATGTTATTTGAATTTTAACGCTGTGGTTGAAAATTGTTAGAATTTTAAGGTTTTCGATGATCATTATTTGGTTTTTAATACCATGACTAAAAACAATGTTCGAGTTTTAACCCTAAAAAGGGGTAACGCAACATCACCACTTTTGATTTTGGGTTTTTTTTTCATGTTTTTTGGGCCAAAATTAAGGGTTTTTTGGGATATAGTTCTCGTTTTGAGGTTATAGTTTTTATTACATTAGAAACATTGTTAAGAGTGACGTTAGAGGCGTCCTTGATTAGAAAGTATCCCTTACACACAAGAGGGGTTTTCTTGTAAAGATATGTGCAACAACATAAGCTTGCCTTAAAATAAATGCCCAACATGTTGATTAATGTTTAAATGTGATCATGTCATGTTCAAAGGAAAACACACCAAAAGTGAGGAGCATCCTGTTGGAAAGGGTAAATAGGTTTGGTCTTCTTTAAATGTATTTGAGTCTTCATGTAATGTACTTGTCAAAAGAATAAAGAAAATTACTATTATTATTATTATGACTTATTAAAGCATGATTTTCATGCTTGGGTCTGTTAGCGCTTGAAATTTCACCTCAGGCTGAGAAAGGCAAACCTCAAGGCAACATCAAACCATTTAGCCTCGTAGCTAGCCCTACGGGGCAGGAGAAGGCTCTCT
>APFE031026896.1:0-74144 GCA_000404065.3 Pinus taeda
ATTTATATCCATCAATGAGGGTGTGTGACACATCTGTTGGGCATGTGAGCCTACATGACAAAACTGGCTGACCTTGCACATATAATTTATTAAGAATAATAAATTCAAAATATAAGTTCTGCTCATCGGATTAAGACTATTTTTATATGGATTTTACACCTCTCAGAAAGAGGAATCCAACAAAAATATTAGCCTCTTAATCTGAGCATCAGAACATGGAGTTTGGACCTAGTTGTCCAAATTTAACAGGTTGGTGATGGACCCTGACATATATGATGAGGGCCATTGGAGCTTAGTGATACATATTATATTGCTGAAATTGTTAAGTGATTTAAAACACACATAGACTATAAAGGAGCATATTTTCTGCCATAAAGATAAGTTGTGACAAAGTTATTTCAGATCTGTTATATTCTTGGAAAAGTGTGGCCTAAGGGCTGTACCTTGTTGGCATTGAAGTACAATTATATGGTATTTAATTTACCCTCTTGAGCTGCCAAGTGATTTGGGTTGAAGTGAATTGAAGTATTTGTTACTGTAGTTGAATATTTCAAATCAGCCTCAGGCTGAAATTCATAAGGAATAGATCCAAGAAACCCCATGTTTGAGGTGAAATTTCTGAATTTGCATTAAAACCGAGATTCATGATATTTCTACATGGTACTAGAACTGTTTGCACTGGGATTGTTCTCTTGGTGAAGAGAGAGTTGGAGATTTCAGTTGTAGTGTACCTGAAAGTGATTCTTGACATAGTACAGCTTGATTGGGTGTGATACCCTAGGCTGCTTGGGAAAAGCACTTGAACCCTTGAAGGGTTGTTATTCTTCATTTATTGTTGTTTTTGCTTTGAGTTGTGCTTCAGATTTGCGAGATATAATACTCTTGGTTGTAGTGAGTTCAATAGGTTGGAATCTGGATGATACTACCAATTTCATACCTTGGAAGTTCAGGCTACAAATGCTTTCAGAGGGAGCTAAGGTTTGAAAGTCTGTCAAGAAAGAGAGAGTTGCACCTTTTGATCTGACAAAGAGGCCACCCATGTCAAGGAGGAGGCCACCGCAAAGAGAATCATTCTTGATTCGGTGAATGATCACTCCATCCCTCACATTGCAAACAAGACAACCAGTAAGAAAGACAGATACAGCAGTGAGCCATTTGGCCAAACTCACAAAGTTAAGAGATCAATTGGCTGCCATAGGGAAATTGGTGGAAGATAAGGAGTTGGTATCAGTTAATTTGAATGGACTTGTTCCTTCTTGGAGGCCTTTTGTCCAAGGTGTTTGTGCTCATGAGAAGATGCCAAATTTTATGAAGCATTGGGATGACCTTGTGCAACAAGAGAGATTGGAGTCCTATTCAACACAGTGAGAAGGAAGTAAAAGAAGTAGCACTTGTTTGGGAGGATGACTAAAGGAAGCAAGAAAGGTAAGAAGGATGATTCAAATCCAGGACAAAACGATTTGAGTAAGGTGAAATGTTTATGTCTCACCAGTTGGGACATTATGCCAGCTAGTTTCCAGAGAAAAAGGGTAATGCCAAGCAAAAACAAGTTGTACCTGGTACTATGGCAGGAGTGCATGAAGGATTGTCCGAACTTTAAATCACTTGCTCCATCGTCTCTTGTTTGTCAACTACCACCATTTCAACTGTTGGATGTTATAGGATGCAACAAAGAAGAGAGAGACATGATGGGGAGAAGAGAGATACAAGGAGGACAATGACCATAGAGACATTTGTCTTATCATAGGTAGGAGGGTTGTACAGGCCTTGGGGTGGTCGTAGAGAGTATAGTTTTGATTGCTAGTGGTGGTACAAATGGTACAGAAGCTGGTTTCGATGCTAAAATTGCAACTGTCTTTAAGCACAGAAGGTGGGCTTTCTCTATCTACAGGTACAGATCCACAATTAGCAGGCAAGAATGCTTCAAAATTTGCAGGTTCCACTAGTATGGTGGCTGTGGCTGTGGAGAAATCAGCAATAGTGGAACATTCAATTGATGCCCGGGCTTTTTAGCTCACTGAAAACTCTGTGGTTAAAGGTTCTAAAGTGGAACAATATTTTAAAGATAGGATCTGGTGTTTGATGGAGGGTAGGGTTAATGTTTACCAATGATGTGGTAAATCTAGTGAGACAGCTCTGTCAAAGTATATGACCATGAACAATGTAATGTTCCTGAGAAATTAATCACTCAAAAGATGAAGTAGCCTATATATCCCCATAGGCTATAGTCCTTGACAAAGGGTAAAACCCTCAAATACCCAATGTTTGGGCGAATTTTGGGGCAACTGGAAAAGGAAACCCAAAGTTGGGGGTGTTGAGTGAACCTCACTCGATCAATTAAGGAAAAAGATCCCCTCAAAGAAATCTATAAATACAAAAGGGCTAGATTCATTTGGATCATTGGATTGGATCATGTTGTCTCTGTTTTTTAAAGATAGGATCTGGTGTTTTATGGAGGGTAGGGTTAATGTTTACCAATGATGTGGTAAATCTAGTGAGACAGCTCTGTCAAAGTATATGACCATGAACAATGTAATGTTCCTGAGAAATTAATCACTCAAAAGACGAAGTAGCCTATATATCCCCATAGGCTATAGTCCTTGACAAAGGGGAAAACCCCCAAATACCCAATGTTTGGGCAAATTTTGGGGCAACTGGAAAAAGAAACCCAAAGTTGGGGGTGTTGAGTGAACCTCACTCGATCAATTAAGGAAAAAGATCCCCTCAAAGAAATCTATAAATACAAAAGGGCTAGATTCATTTGGATCATTGGATTGGATCATGTTGTCTCTGTTCTTCTTTGAGCCTAAGGCTCTGAGGGTTTTAAGACCCCTTTTTCCTACTAATTTCGGTGGTGAAAGATTCCACCCTAGTTAGTTCTTTTTCTATTTTCTTTTGTGTCTACTTGTTCTGGCACAGGGATCTCTATCTACAAGGAACAGCAAAGAATAATCATAAAGGAGCCTAAAATAACGAAAGTCAAGGCACATTCAAGTTGGACGAATTTCCTCCGTACTAGTTCAGGACAGAGTGAAGTTTTCAAGGGAAATCTTCCTGAGACCCATCACCTGGGTTAGATAGAAGTCTACTGTGACTAAACCCTTGCACAGTCCTGTTAAGCATAAAGTAATTCACTTGTAGTTGGGTGGAGCAATTCTGGGTTCACATCAATTTCCTGAGGCCAAATTACAGGCAGACAGCCTCCCTGCACATGAATAGAAGTCCAGAGCCTTAGAACTACTGTCTGCGCTGACTAATAATTCATCCTGATGGTACCAAAGTCTCCTGTACGTAGATCGGCTAAGATTAATGAGTTCTGTTGAAGTAGCCAAAGGACTATAGTCATAGACTGAAGTCTGAGGAATGTCACCAAACTGCTTGAAACAGACTGAGATTATGCCAAGCTGTCACTGCAGAAATCCAAAGATTCTGGGACAGAGTAGAAGACGATTAGCCAAGGTCATCATTTTCCTGAAGCGTATTTGACTGGTGCGGATTCTGAGGCAGTTGTGATAGTGATTCGAAGGTGACCGTAAGTCCTGGAAATAGAGATTTGTATCCTGTAGCAGATTATAGTTTTTAAAGGTATTTAAAGAATATTTTCTGTGCACAGGTAGAATCAGGTCATTAGTGTATAAGCATTTGGTTGATTTTCTGTGGTACTGGGGACTCTGACGGCTTGCTGAATTTTACAATGATATTATTACTGAATGTACTGTGATATAATGATTGACAAATGTGTACTGATATTTAGTATGGATCATATTGTATTGTGTAATTGAAGAAGTTGATTTTATTATTGAATTAGCAAAAGAACTCTTATTTGGAACCCTGGATACCAGAAACCCTAGGTCAAAAATTACCTAGAACATACAAACAAATTTGCTTCTGATGGTTTCATGAAAGTGATGGTGCACTCTTTGAACACTAAATTGGGATCTTTACTCCCAATGCCTCAAAATCCTCAAAAGTGTGCCCTCGTCTTCTATATCAAGGAAAAGTGATCACCAAAAATAATGAGATAATTGTGACTATCACTGAAGACTCGAAGGATGTTCCTAATGATGTGAATGTTGATGCATAGCTGACTCTTGTGGGAGGGCCCTCCCCTGAAGTGGGGCTTTCCCTGTCGACTGGTGGTGCCACTTTGGCCATTGAAAGTGTGGAAGAATTTAAGTTTGATTTCCATGACAACTGCAAGAAGCCTAGAATGGATTGAGGGGAGAGGGAGTTGAGGCTCCTCATTTTTTAGACATTACAATCCCCAAGCCTTTGCTAGACTCAAAAAGCTTTACCATTTTCCTAGCAGAAAATAAAGAATACTTCAAGGGGCATATGCAATTGGAGACCAGGGGATCACTTTGTTTTTCCTTCATAAAATGTTGTATGAAGCAGCTCTCAACCAGTGGTGTTTGTTAGACTGGGAGGCTAAAGGTATTTCCTTGAATTCTTACTAGGGGCTGGTATTGAAGTATGTGTGCCTCTTGTTCAATTCTAAAGCTATCACTCGCCATGTGTTATAGTTTCGTACTTGGAGTTCTTCTAGTACTCTCGCTTGTGTTCATTCTTGGCAAGCAGATTTCAACCCCGTCGATCATAATCAAGCCCATTACCATCTCTGGTTAGAGTTTCTCACCCTTCCAACTAACTTGTGTTCATCTGTTGATCTGTTTGCCCATAAATTTGGTAAGTTACTTATTCTAGATGGCCGTCAAAACTATTTTAGGGTGAACGCTCAAGCATGCATGGAGGTGGATCTCAAACACAAAGTTTGTCTTTTTATCTTTGCATGCACAATTGATGGTGTCCATCTACCAAAATCTTCCAAACACATGCTTTGTGTGTCAGGCTCAAGACCATTTGATTAGATATTATCCTCTTCAAAACCCCCTTTGATGAGGGGAAAAGAGAGGGTATCATTTTAACCCACCCTTCTACCAATGGTTCAAGGATCAGTGACACTTTTGTTGCTTATGATTTAGGTATTGGTGGTGGCAGTGTTTCAAGATAGAGAAACCCTTTGCTCAGTGGCGCTAGAGCTGGTGATTGTGTCGTGAAGTTGGTGGTGCTAGAGCTAGTGGTTTTGACACTAAATGAAACAAACAAGGTTTATTTCCTAAATCTGCATAACAAAATTTACCATTTTGCCACACTTAACATTCAGGAAAATCCAGCTGTCCATAGAAAAAAAACAATCAAGCAACTACCTTCAGTGGGATGTAAAACGTCAAGTAAGTAGTGCGGTATATCCTGCAAGATGAACAAACATCGCTCAACATAATGCCTTTGTGTAAAAAAACTGTATTTAAAGATGCTTTGCAGCCTAAATGCTATAGAAACTTTTACAGTAAAATCCGAGACTCTTTATTGCCGAATCACTAGAAAACCAGAAAACACAAAATGCTAAGCTGTATAAACTATCAATCCCTAGAAGACCTTCAGACACCTATTTTTAACCATGTTTTCAAATCCAAATAAAGCCCAAAAGTAAAGTTAAAATGTGAATGGCTATCAACTTCCGATTTTCCGCTTCATTACAAGTTACAACATTTTTACGAAACAATAACAGTCAATAAACCCAAAACAAACTCATCCTACCTGACGATCTCCAATAAGAGTTTTTGCTGATCCAACATCTAAACCCCTGTAAACCTGCATTTTTTCCAAAATATAAACAAAAAGACAATCAAAATTGCAATCATAATTTCGTACTACAGAAGAGCTATGGCATAGTTTGATTACCATTTAACATGTGAAATCAAATGACAAACTCCTCAAAAGATGACACCTACTAGAAACACTCAGCAAGGTAAAGGGAAAAAAGCAATGTTTCACCAAGTTTCTGGGACTGGGGGATGCGGGAATGGAGAACAGTAATTGAAATTACTCAAACTCAAAATTAGTAAAGAGTGACGGGTCAAAGAATCAGTCTGAGGTCATCAATATCTAAAGTCAAGACTCAAAAGTTAAAACTGAAAATGAACAATGGACAATGAACCAATGTTATCAGAACCAGACCGACCAACCCCAAAACTGGGAACCAAAAAAAAACAGGACCAAAAAACCAATTGACTAAAAATACATAAAAGTTCAAATTTTGAAAAAAAAAATACATAAATATTCATGTACATCCATATAAATCCAAACCATTATACAAATATGCAAAGTTTCTCAAATATAGAGCAAGTCAGTGTGCATATAACCAAAATAGCATTTGACTGCAATCCATCTTTGAACCAAAAATATATCAACAAAGACACTCTAGATGGCCTCTATAGTCCAAAAAGAATCATGCTACAACAAATTCCTACATATCATCAAAATAATTCACTATATTGGGATCCTCATCATCAATATCACCCTCTAAGCATTAAAATAAAATAGAAAAAGCTTAACCTATCAAAACGAGATTTTGTTTGAGTGACGGGTACATTTTTTATTAGGGTCCTGATAGAGGAGTTCAACAAGTAATGCCACCAACATCAAGGTACATAGAGGGCTTGGTGCTCTTGATTAAATGATGGTTACATACCCTCATACATGATAGAATCCAATGGAAACGTTGCGATCCCCCCCAATCCTAAAATCTTGATAATTGTTAAGTCTGTTGGATTTTGAGTGGGATCTAAAATTCCATTGTCTCCATATGAAATCCAAAGAGGTTAGAACCACTCTCAAACATCTTGAAAAAATTAAAGGTAATATTAAAAATTGATCTTTCATTTTCATCCTTTAAGAATTTAACATTACCATTAATTAAATAGCATTAATAGGGCCCTAGGGTTGAATATCATGCTTCCCCACATAAAGTTTTTAAGCAGCGTGCCCAACCCTTTTTGAGGGGGGATGCCCACAACACCCCTTTTGGGGAAACACATCACCTACATTGGAAATATGTTTCCCCAAGTTTTCCCAGTAAGGGGGACGTGGAGAAACGTTTCCCCAAGATTCCCCAAAAGGGGGACGTGGAAAAACGTTTCCCCAAGCGTCCCCGCATCCTGAGAGCATGGAAATGTCGAGAGCGCACTTCCCACATTGGGAGATGCATCCCTATGGAACACTAGAAAAAAGTGCATTAGGTATCATATGGCCTAGATGGCTGTTAAAAGCACAGTAATATGGAAAATATGATAGGAAAGTTTCAAATCATAACTTAATAATAGAATGACTTATCCAACATTAGTAGTAAAGCCACACTAAACAACGTTTTCCTTTAAAAACATAGAGAAGTTTAAGATATGCCACAGCTTGTCCCAACAAGGCAGAATCTACAAAAAAATCATCAACAGTCAAACTCCATGCAACGAAAATAAAATCTTAGTCATTTACCTCCCACCAAATTCTCCCTCAATGCAACTAATGTCAATCTTTACAAGTCAAGGTTAATTCTAATATTAGGGAATAAGGAAGGTGCTCCACTAAGACCTATTATTCATACATTGTTTGCCAAAGCTCCCTAAGGAGAGTGCTCCACTAAGGCTTATTCTATACAATGCCTGCACCCACTTATCCTCTATGCAGGTGAAACATTATCATTTGTCAATGTTCTTTGTTATAAGGATCAAAACTCAGAAGGTCAAAGATCATGATATTGTGGTCAACTTTGATGTAGTTTCTCTTTTTACTAAGATTTTAGTGGATGAGACCATTGACTTCATTAGAGACACATTGGAAAAGGATACAGCACCACTAGTAAAGATATGAGTAAAGTCAACATTTTTCAACTACCAAAGTACAATCTAAGAGCAAACAAATGGAATTACAATGGGATCCCTTTTGTCGCCAGTGCTAGCAAACTTATATATGGAAAATTTCAGAAAAATGGCAATTGCCTCCTTCCCTCTCAAACCAATATGGTGGAAGAGCTTCACGGATGATACAAACACAAATTGGCCACCCAGTCAAACAAGGTTGGACAATTTCTTAGGACATCTTAACAGCCTAGCGGAGCACATAAAATTCACAATGGAGATGCAGGACAAGAAACTCCCTTTTCTTGAAATATTCATCCCAAACAAAGAAGATGGAAGTTTGGCACTGTTGCCACATGATCTAGCAAGGGTCCTAGGAGGGGTAACTAAGGGACAACTAGTAGACCAAATGACAACAATGGGACAAAGACCTGCTGTCACCTCAGTCAGTGTCCCCTGCTCTTTACGGACTTTCACTGATGGCAGGAATCCTGGTATGAAGGAAATCACATGAGATGATAGGATCAGTGATGAGATATAAAATGATTCCCAAGGCCCATTCAAAGGAGAGCCTTGATTACGGCTCGATAAAGGAAAGGCTTTCCAAGAAAGACCTAAGAGGAGGGTCAATACCTAGGGTTAAGAATATTCAATGATGAGTATGTTTAGGATCAAGGCTTCCAAGGTGAGGCAAGGCTTCTCTAGGAGTTTTGCAAGATGACTCTTCTTCAAAATAGGGCTTTCGCTCCAATAGAGAGACCTAGGAAGAAATGTATGCAAGACCTAGGCTTTTTGAGTAATCGTGAGAGGAATTCCTCCAATGTGAACACCAGGTCAAGCTAGGATAGGGAAAGGGTTAAGAATGATTGATTTCTCAAAGTTTACGTGCAAATGACCATCAAGAAGACCTCTCAACCTATGACGTTGTGTAATGTCCCTTCCGAAATTAAATTGTTACAGGATTTTTTATTCTACAATTTTGACAATTTTGGAAGCCACGGGACCCATGTGATTTTTGGAAAAAGACTTGGGAAGGAAAAAGGGGCTCACATGTTTTGTTGGCATAGCGTGGGGCCACCCACATGAGGAAATACGCACCACCTTAGAAGGAAGTTTGAATGACTTAAGGAGGGAAAGTTGAATTGCTAGTTGGAGGGGGGCCACATGGGAAAAGAGGCCCATGAATTATAAATAGAGGAGGCTCAGCCTTCATTTGGTATCTCTTGACATATTGAACTCAACCTTAGTTGCTTGAGTTGCTAAGCTAGGTCACCCGCTGTTTAGCAGGTGTTCTCCAAGCAGAGAACTCACCCTCTTTGGTGGACCACAAGTGCCACCCTAGTGAGGCTTCTTTCTAACATTCCGAGAGATTGCAGGTGGATATCCAAAGCCCCCAACTCAGCCATCATTCAGTCAGTGCGTACTCCAGAAGGACGTAGTAGTGGAATATGCAGTAGATAATTCAATGGCCTTTCGGGGAGCAATTGTCAGAGGAGTTTTGGAGAAGGAAGTACAAGGGAAGGCTAGCCTTTAGGAGGATTTTGAGAGTTGGATATTTATGTTTTGGAGCAGCGTGATTGCCAACACTCGAGGCCAGCATAGGAACTCATCACTAGGCACACATGGGAATTCGTGGGTCAGTTGTGGAGTGAGTATTTGTCGAGAGAGATAAGGGGAAGTTCGGGGAAGATTATCTCAGTTATTTTGGTGTGTTTTGGAGGGCTTACTCTGGAGTTACAGGCAAGCCGTACATTTTAGCAGTTGGAGGACGGCGTGGCTCTTGGGAGGCCAAACCCTTTCTAGGTTTTGGTGGGTTTTGGCTAAGGAGCTTGGGGCTAAATTTGCAGATTTCTCTAGGTAGTATTCAGGCTAGAAATCCTCCTTTTTTCCAGTGGTGTGTTTTATTATTCAGCCGGTAATTGCACCATTTTGTGGGTTTTGCGAGTGGTTGGTTTGGGGTAGATTCCTTTCTGGGTTTGGATGAGTATTTTTGGGAGAAGTTATGGCCTGCATTTTCAGGGGATTCCAGGCATCATAAAGGGTCATTATCGGCATTTCTAATGCAGCAACAGTGGCCAATTTTTGGGTCTGCGCAGAAGGATATTGGGCCGAAGTTTCCCAGCTCTTGGGGACATTTCCTCCACTTGGGGTTGCTCCCGCTTGCTTATGCAAGCCCAAGTTCACTTGTTCCATGTTACATGTACTCCTTACAACTCGTACCCAATTTCTTGGTGTTTTTTATAGTGCATGCTTAATTGTGATTTTATTTGCTATAGCCTACTTCATGTGTCTGTTATTAGCTGTAAATTTCATATTGGAACATTACAGTGGTATCAGAGCATGATCTTGGCCTAGCTATGGGTAGCCAGAAGATCATGGAAGATTCAGGTATGAGTGCACAGTGACAAGTGAAACAGGAGACAAACCCATGGCTCAAGGGAAATCTAGTATGCATAAATTCTAGGGTGGAATCCATTGGGAAGATAAGAGGTTGGCCCAGTTGAGGAGGGTGACAAACCAGACCCATCCTCACCCTTACAACAGAGATACTAGAGGTGAGTAGGTCGTGGGGGTGCAGCCATCTACCTCATGTGAGGAAGGTTGACAGAATCAGGACACTAGATCTCCTGAGAAGGAGCAGGCAGGACAAGGACAGTTAGAGGGTGAAACCAAGGGACGCTTTTGCTGGTGGAGACATGGATTCAAATATTAGGAGCCTGAGGAGGAGGTTGAGCATGATGCTGAGAGACCACAAGATGGTGAGGAGCACATCGTGTTGGAATTTCTAAGTCTAACACATTAGAAACCCTCCATGCACTTTACTGATTTATTCCTACCTACTTGTCCTATTAATTAACAAGTTATTTACCATGTAAATACTAGAAATAAATACAAATGCATGCTCAACACATTACAGATCATCAACTAAAGGAAACAGAAACAAGCACACAAGTGACACCGTTGTTTTTGGACTAATGTCCTTGGAAAAACCCAATGCGGGAAAACTGATGCAGCTATCTGAGAGCTTGATTTATTAAGCAATTGCAGAATACAATTTGGGTGCCAAATCTAGCTCACCCAACAGAGAAAAATCTCGGCAGTAGTACCTTTCTACTTGGAAGCAGATATTTTGGCTGAAACCCCAGATAAACACTCCAGCAACTCCACAGCTCCAATCTGCCCCACGAAACCCCAGCGTCAGCCTCTCTCTGGTCCAACGTTAGCCCAGCGTCACTCCGGCCTTGGCTTGCGTCAGCCCTCTGGCCCTCTGCATCACCCACGCTAGCCCTCTGAGGCACTACACAACTCCTGGCTGCCTCTGCGTGAGCCCTTGCTAGCTCTACATGAACCCTTGGTTGCTTCTACGTCCCTCTCTTCGGCTACTGTGTTGATCCTCCCAGTGCTATCTCTGCCTCTCTGCTTCTGTATTGACTGCCCCTCAACTGCAACTCTGATCACTCTCTCAACTTTCTCAGCAAATCTAGCCCAAAAAAGTCGAAATCTTGATCTCTTGGTGTGTTCTCCAAGTGACCCTCAAGCCTCCTGTTATACTTTTCTCGTTGACAAATCAACGGCCGAGACTAAGTCCTTAATCAACGGCTAAGATTAAATCTGGCTTGATCCATGCCTTTTGGACCATTCTAACACAATTTTATATTAATTCACATTAATATTTTAATTTTCCCTAAGTTTAGACTTAGGGACTCCATTAAAAATATTAATTATTTTAATATCTCCCAAACTGTTTATAATCTGCCCAAACTCTTTCTGGGTATTGGACATCTCATGTGCTTGAGCCTCTCCACCAATTTTCGTGGCTAGAGCATATCCGATGCTACCCCAAATCAACACTCCCTCTTAGCGAGGATTGTGCACTAGTAATACTCCTCACTAAGCATCACTCTGATCATCTGGCATCAGTCCCTGTGCTGATGCTAGGCCTGCTGCCCAACATCCTCTGCACTGCTGCATCTTGTACTACTACCCATGGCCCTGCCACTGCCACTACTGCATCCACACTGCAACCCCTCTCATCATGTTGCATCGTGTTGCCCATAGCACTACCACTGTTAACTGTTGCACTGCAACTCAGTTACTGAGAAGTAAGTAACTGATCTCCCAACTCTAACATCTCCGTTAGGCTAGAAACACTCTTGATGTTGAAGCTCCCTCTGTCACTGATAAGTGCTCCCTCTCTAACCGCTACGCTGTTGTAACAACTCTATGCATCTTGCACCATTGCACACCTCTCTGTGCCATCCTGCAAGGTGCAACACTCCTGTACCTCTCGCACTGTTGCAGCCTACTAGCCTCGCGCTATCTTGGGAATCCTGCATTGTAGCTCCCTCTGTTGCTCCATCCGCATCTGTCTCTATTGACATCGCCAGTACTGCTACTCCTCTTCGGGGCTCCTGTAGCAAGGTCTAATCCAAGAGGCTGGGTACCTCAAGGATCCTGCCCCTCATCACCTGTAGTCTGCCTAACTTCAGCTCGATGTCTCCCCACTTCTTCTGAAGTGGTACATGAGCACTCATGGCACAACCATCCTCTGTCTCCACTTCCTTCTCTACCCTTGCTAGCGTTGCCTTGGTCTCGGAGGCCTCTCCCTTACTCTTCTTCCTTGGACACTGGATCGCATAATGACCCAGCTCCCCACAGTGGAAGCATTTGACCTTGGAGAGTTCCTCCTTCTGTTTCTCCTGCTTTCCCTCAGATGCTAGGGCAACATCTTCCTCTGCCTCCTTCTTGATTCTCATCCCCTTACCGCTGCTTCCCGCCTTGCTCAACCTTTTGATCTCTTCTTGGCGAAGAGCAGCCCACATTTCCTCCCAATCTGGAAGGGTCGCCCTGCCCAGTATGATTTGGACAAACACATCCCAATCTTCTGAGACTGCGTTTAGGGTTGTTCTTACCATCAATTCTGGATCCAGCGTTGCCCCTATGGAAGTCAGTTGATCCCGGATCTCCTTCAATCGACCGAGGAATGGGTCGATCTATTCTCCCTTCTTCATCTAGTATGATCGCAGTTGATTTTCTAGTAGCAGTTTCCTCTGCACAGAAGTATGTTGATACAACTTGGTCAAGGCCTCCCACATCTCCTGTGCCCTGTTCTTCTCGGCAATATGTTTTATTATATGATCCTTGACCCCACCAAGGATGATACTCTTAGCCCTCGCTATTGCATCCTTGTATCTGTCGTTATCAGCCGAGTCAATTGGGATAGCTATCGTCCTCAAGGCGAAGTGCTTGACACGATTCTTGTCTAGTACGGATAAGATTCTGGCCTTCCAGACTACGAAGTTTGAGGCTCCGTCCAGTCTGTCCTGGTCTCTTACTCCGTGTAGTGCCATTTCGCTACTCCTCTACTTCCCTCCTGGAAGTTCTTGGTATGACTCCTCTGAGCCTCGATTTCCCTCCTGGAAACCCTTTTGCCAATGTCGAGATGCCCCTCTCCAATCGTTTGTGCAACTACAACACTGATATGGATTCCTTAGCTAGAAATCCACCTCGGCAGCAACTCCCTCTACCTTGGTCTTGCCCTGTTAGGTATTGTTCTAACTACAGTACCCCACCAGCTCTACTCTGCAACTTACCCGCAGCCTCCTAAACCCCAACAAACTGAAGGTTAGAGCTCCTAGGCTCTGCGCAACCTCGGCACCGGCAAATTAGCTTCCTCAGCCAATTGCGTCAGCTCTCTTGGCCTCTACATGAGCCTGCCTTTGCCTCCCTCAGCCTCTACGCTACCTCTCCCTGGCTCAATCTTGATGATGCAGGCATTGTATCACCCCTTCCTTATTGCTACTCTGCTAGGAACAGCGTCTGTCACTCGAGACAACTATTTTCTGCGACTGCTACTCTGTTCGGCTGATGTCCTCAGTTCTGTGATCTGCATCCACGCTCTAATACCATGTTGGACTTTCTAAGTCTGACACGTTAGAAAACCTTCATGCACTTTACTGATTTATTCCCACATACTTGTTCTGTTAATTAACAAGTTATTTACCATGTAAATACTGGAAATAAATACAAATGCATGCTCAACACATTACAGATCATCAACTGAAGGAAATAGAAACAAGCACACAAATGACACCGTTGTTTTTGGACTAACGTCCCCGGAAAAACCCAATGCAGGAAAACCAGTGCAGCTATCTGAGGGTTTGATTTATTAAGCAGTTTCAAAATACAATTTGGGTGCCAAATCCGACTCAACCAACAGAGAAAATCTCCGCAATAGTACCTTTCTACTCGAAAGCAGATATTCAACTGAAACCCCGATAAACACTCAAACAGCTCCACAGCTCCAATCTACCCCACGAAACCCCAGCATCAACCTCTCTAGCCCAATGTTAGCCCAGCGTCACTCCGGCTTGGCCTGCGTCAGCGTCTGGAAGCACTGCGTCAGCGCTCCGACCCTCTGCGTCACCCACACTGGCCCTCTGAGGCACTACGCAACTCCTAGCTGCCTCTGCGTGAACCCTGGTTGGCTCTTCGTGAACCCTTGGCTGGCTCTTCGTGAACCCTTAGCTGCTTCTATGTCCCTCTCTTTGGCTACTGCACTGATCCTCCCGGTGCTATCTCTGCCTCTCTGCTTCTGTATTCACTGCCCCTCAACTGCAACTCTGATCACTCTCTCAACTTTCTCAACAAACCCAGCGCCAAAAATTCGAAATCTTGATCTCTTGGTGTGTTCTCCAAGTGACCCTCAAGCCTCCTCTTATACTTTTCTCGTTGACAAATCAACAGCCGAGATTAAGTCCCTAATCAACGGCTAAGATTATATCTGGCTTGATCCATGCCTTTTGGACCATTCTAACACAATTTTATATTAATTCACATTAATATTTTAATTTTCCCTAAGTTTAGACTTAGGGACTCCATTAAAAATATTAATTATTTTAACATCTCCCAAACTATTTAGAATCTGCCCATACCTTTCTGGGTATTGGAGATCTCACGTGCCTTAGCCTCTCCAACAATTTTCGTGGCTAGAGCACATCCGATGCTACCCCAAATCAACACATCGATCTACCCAATGTGGCGCAAGAGTCACCATTATTCGAGACCTCTTTGATAGCCCCACTTGACACCTTGGTGGAGAGGATAGAGCCTACACACATAGGGCCATCTGTCGAGGAGGTGCGACCCATGGTTGAGATGCTGATAGTTGTTGAGGTGTCCAGAGTTGTGATCGAGTCAGCAGGTGATAGATACCCACGGCACTTTCATCAGTTCCAGGCCGACCTTCTAGCATTGAGAGAGAAGGCCACGACAATACGAAAGGCCATTCTACAGCTAAACGAGGAGCTAGAGGGCATGAGAGTGGTTTGTGTTGAGTCAGCAGCCAAACTGATTCGCGTTGGGGTACGGTTGGATTCCTTAGTTGTACAACTAGAGTGCACTTTAGAGCATCAACGCAGCCCTCTTCAGACATACATAGGTGGGGCTTGTAGCGTCAGTAGTTTACCTCTGCACTTTGGGGCGAGAGAGGCAGAGTCACCTCGACATATTTTATGTGTTGACCATGTTGTTGGGGTGAGGCGACATGAGCAGTGCAGTGTGCAGCATTTGCAGGATGGAGGACTTGTCTTGCATATGAGAGTTTGTACATTCAATCCCTCTCTTGGGATTGAATGGCGAGAGATTCTGGGTTGGTACCTAGTGGAGTGGGCTATGGAGATGTAGTGGACCCAGGTGGAGCTCAACAGACGAGATTAAGTCCCTTATCAACGGCTAAGATTAGATCTGGCTTGATCCATGCCTTTTGGACCATTCTAACACAGTTTTATATTAATTCACATTAATATTTTAATTTTCCCTAAGTTTAAACTTAGGGACTCCATTAAATATTAATTATTTTAATATCTCCCAAACTGTTTAGAATCTGCCCAAACCCTTTCTGGGTATTGGAGATCTCATGTGCCTTAGCCTCTCCACCAATTTTCGTGGCTAGAGCACATCCGATGCTACCCTAAATCAACACATCGATCTACCCGATGTGGCACAAGAGTCACCATTATTCGAGATCTCTTTGATAGCCCCACTTGACACCTTGGTGAAGAGGATAGAGCCTACACACATAGGGCCATTTGTCGAGGAGGTGCGACCCATGGTTGAGATGTTGATAGTTGTTGAGGTGTCCAAAGTTGTGATCGAGTCAGCAGGTGATAGATACCCACGGCAGTTTCATCTGTTCTAGGCCGACCTTCTAGCATTGTGAGAGAAGGCCGCGACAATATGAGAGGCCATTCTACAACTAAACGAGGAGCTGGAGGGCATGAGAGTGGTTTGTGTTGAGTCAGTAGCCAAACTGATTCGCGTTGGGGTACAGTTGGATTCCTTAATGGTACAATTAGAGTGCACTTTAGAGCATCAAAGCAGCCCTCTTCAGACATACATAGGTGGGGCTTGTAGCGTCAATAGTTTACCTCTGCACTTTGGGGAGAGAGAGGCAGAGCCACCTTGACATATTTTATGTGTTGACCACGCTGTTGGGGTGAGGCGACATGAGCAGTGCAAGGCGCAGCATTTGCAGGATGGAGGGCTTGTCCTACATATGAGAGTTTGTACATTCAATCCCAATCTTGGGATTGGATGGCTATAGATTCTGGGTTGGTACCCAGTGGAGTGGGCTATGGAGATGGTAGTGGACCCAGGTGGAGCTCAACAAGAGTTTCCAAGCACTGGGGATGCTGGAAGCCCCGAGTGGCATTGGGATCCGAGAGGGACCACCTATCATTTCCTAGGTATACTAGTTGACTACAACATGGATGGTATAGTTGAACCAACAACTGAGCACGCGCATTCGCTAGGGGAGTTTTGGTTAACACCGGTGGCCAACCAGCTTATGGGCAGACTCCTTGGGTTGTCTTGTTATGACAGTTGTGAATGGGATCACAGGATGATCAGCCTACTATGGCATGAGTTTGTCGAAGGAGGTGGCATCGGCAAGCCACCAAACAGTACATTGTATGGAGTTGGGGATTCCTCACGCTTGCATAGGGCACGGAGGACACAGAGGAGTTGAGCAGTGGTGGCATCACTAATGGTACCTAGAGAGTTTCACTTCTTGGGCCCCTTAGGGAGGACTTGGAGGGGAGGTCCCCTCATCGAAGAGCATAGTGATGCGATAGTGGAGGTGATGATATCAATAAAGTGTGGGTTGACACGTAGCGACACAGATTTAGGCCACTCATTCAAGGATGGGTAGGAGCATCTAGCATGTAGCGGTGGTTTGGAGATGGGCATGGAGACGCATGGGGGTGTGTCGTAGTATGTTGGACTATGCTGTGGAGTGGGAGTGCCTCACATCACATTGAGTACATGCGGGGAGTGACAGGTGCAGTGGCACAGGCGGGACACAGGACGGTACAAGATGGCATAGCCGTAGCCGAGGGTATCCAGCAATGCACAGGGGTAGGCCGCGATGTACAGTGGCATGTCCAGGAGTACTGGGATGACTGGGATTATCGGTGGTATGCAGGGGAATATGGTGTTGCACAGTGAGGTCTTGGAGTGTTGCCTCCGGGGAGACCCATGGACGGAGACACCTAGCATACCTTTGGGTGTAGTTCACCCAAGATCGACGAGGACACAGATGAGCGATACTTGATGGTATCCGTAGAAACTCACATGCTTGACCCTCTTCTACATCCCTCATGGGCGCAACTGATTTTGTTGTTGACTTTTTGCACTCTGGGCATGAGCAGCGGGGGACGAAGAGCTCACCTGAGATATTTAGATGACACTCAACGCACTAGGGGAGATACTTATCAGCAGTGGCATTGGGTTGGCGTGTCAATTGACAGCCACAGGTTGGGGAATGAGGTGATCATCTCCAGGGGTGGCATATCGTTCATCACCGAGCCTACGTCTAGGGAGCTAGTCACAAGGGAGACATGTGTCATTTTTTTCTCAGAGCATATCGGGACCATGCATGACCAAAGGATACCGAGTACGGATGAGGTAGTTTCCTATTATGTCTTCGGGCCCCAGACATTATATTGGCACATTATCGAGAGGGCGGATGGTAGACCCAAGGGAGATGGTTGGCAAGAACAGGAGGGATCCACAATACCCTGAGTCAATTACGAGTATCGGATACCCATCTATTGGTTACATTCAGGGGGTAGCTATTTGGCACACGTGCCTTCCAACGATCATCAGTATTACACAATGGCAAGTACCCACGATACATGGAGCCTATATGTTGATCACATGCAAGGACTAGAGATGAGGCATGGATGGATTCCTGTAGCTGTCAGAGCTATGTTGCAGCAGGTACAACTATGGGATGCAGGGATTCAGTTGATTGATAGATCACTCTATCTCGTGATGGTCAGATTCATGACAGAGAGTGGTCTAGTTCACTCTTGGGTTGGCAAATGGGGGTACACAGTGGCCTTCATCGGATGGCAAGGCAAGATTTCTTTGTGGCTGCACCGTTCAAAGTTAGATTTAGATGGGTAGACTTTGGCGCCATAGAGATGTTTGGGCAGGATGTGTCTCGCCTCTATCAATATTCCACCATCAGGTTCCAATAAAGGAGGATACAGTGTAAGCACGATGGGCAGCCAACTAGAGCCAGAGTGGCATAGCGACAACATGGTGGCACCCTTCTATGGCTAGCATGGGACCCAGGCATCACAATACTAGACAGTTTAGCAACCATTAGGGGTGAGCCGACTGCAACAAGGGGAGGTCGCTCATATCTTCCTTTAGGCTTTAGTGAGTCACCAATGGCGTGGGGGACTTCCGGTATTTATACCGAACAGGATAGTGAGTGGAGTGAGGAGAGCTTCAGGTGGGACAAGATGGATTGGGATCCTGGAATTGAGGGATTCTTTCGAGCCAGGGCAATGCAGGGCCCTAGGATGACTCAGCGGCACGTTTGGGACCCCGGTATTACTGATGGTGATAGGGGTGATCAGCAAACAGAGGAGGAGCTTGTTCAAGCATTGCTAGAGGATAAGCGATTTTTGGTGCATTTGAGGGACCTGTCGGGTGAGGATGCCACCTAGGAGGGTGAACACATACGTGAGCATCCAGGGCTGAAGTTGCTTGGGGACAAGCAACATTTGGGAGGGGAGGACTGTAATGTCCCTTCCGAAATTAAATTGTTACAGGTTTATTTATTCTACAATTCTGACAATTTTGGAAGCCATGGGACCCATGTGATTTTTGGAAAAAGACTTGGGAAGGAAAAAGGGGCTCAAATGCTTTGTTGGCATAGCATGGGGGCCACCCACATGAGGAAATACGCACCACCTTAGAGGGAAGTTCGAATGACTAAGGAGGGAAAGTCGAATTGCTAGTTGGAGAGGGCCGAGATGGGAAAAGAGACCCACAAATTATAAATAGAGGAGGCTCAACCTCATTTGGTATCTCTTGACATATTGAACTCAACCTTAGTTGCTCGAGCTGCTTAGCCAGGTCACCTGTTGTTTAGCACGAGTTCTCCATGTGGAGAACTCACCCTCTCTTCGGTGGACCACGAGTGCCACCCTAGTGAGGTTTCTTTCTATCATTCTGGGAGATTGCAGGTGGATATCCAAAGCCCCCAACTCAGCGATCATTCAATCAGTGCGTACTCCAGAAGGACGTAGTAGTGGAATACACAGTAGATAATTCAGTGGCCATCCAGGGAGCAATTGCTAGAGGAGTTTTGGAGAAGGAAGTACAGGGGAAGACTAGCCTTTAGGAGGATTTTGGGAGCTGGAGATTTATGTTTGGGAGCAGCGTGATTGCTAGCACTCAAGGCCAGCGCAGGAACTCATCACTGGGAACACGTGGGATTTCGTGGGTCAATTGTGGAGTGAGTATTTGCCGGGAGAGATAAGGGGAAATTCGTGGAAGATTATCTTAGCTATTTTGGTGTGTTTTGGAGGGCTTATTCTGGAGTTACAGGCAGGCCGTACATTTTAGCAGGTGGAGGAGGGCATGGCTCTTGGGAGGCCAAATTTCCAGGGTCAAAACCAAGCCAAACCCTTTTTGGGTTATGGTGGGTTTTAGTTGGGGAGCTTGGGGCTAAATTTGCGGATTTTTCCAGGTAGTATTCAAGCCAGAAATCCTCTTTTTGTCCAGCAATCTATTTTATTATTCAACTGGTACTTGCACCATTTTGTGGGTTTTGCAGGTGGTTGGTTTGGGGCAGATTCCTTTCTGGGTTTGGATGAGTATTTTTGGGAGAAGCTACAGCTGCATTTTCAGGCGATTTCGAGCATCATAAAGGGTCATTCTCAGCATTTCTAGTGCGGCAGCAGTTGCCAATTTCTAGGTTTGTGCAAAAGGATATTGGGCCGAAGTTTCCTAGCTCTTGGGGACATTTCCTCCACTTGGAGTTGCTCCAGCTTGCTTATGCAAGCCTAGGTTCACTCGTTCCATGCTACATGTACTCCTTACAACTCGTAATTTTATAAAATGGCTCAACGTATTTACCCAATTTCTTGGTGTTTTTGATAGTGCATGCTTAATTGTGATTTTATTTGCTATAGCCTACTTCATGTGCTGTTATTACCTGGAAATTTCATATTGGAACATTACACGCTGAAAATAAGCTTCCAAAGTCAGAACTAGGGCTTGACTTTTCTCACAAACCAATTGTGGGAATTACTCCAAAATTGGAGGATCACTAGAGAAGACACCAACGCAGATGCTTATTCAAATGGTTTTGGAAGGTGCCACTTTTAACGCAATTCGCAAGCAACCCTAACTAAGTCGTCTAGGAGAGGGGCCGAAAAGGTTTGGGAGGAGTAAAAGATACGGAAGTAAGGGTGATCACGAAATTTTCTTGGACCAATGCCTTACCCATGGGCTATGGAGTCTATGTGATTCGAAAATTCGCTAAATCCTTCCTCAAAAGGCTAAAAAGCGATGCCTTAGCACCTATTTTTCAACAATTACCCAACCAAGATCTATGGACTTTCATGGAAGAAAAACAAATTTCAATCCACTAGGAATATTCATCTACTTGTTATTTAATGAGTAACATGTGCAATTCTACAATATAACAATCTCACAATGATTTTCAATAAATTAGGGCACAAAAAAACTAGCTAGTTGCAATAATTCCACACATTAGACATTATTCATGAGAAATATTCAACAAAATCACTTACAAGATAACAAGAGATATATCCAATCAAAGATCAAGAAAGCAACTCCAAGAGAAAGTGAATTTAGCTCCCAAAAATATCAAAATGCATCAAAGATTTCCAATAGACATCCATGGAAAAAGCGCAAAGTTCTCCAAGAGATATAGATCCAAGTGTGATGATGATGATCTCTCTCAATGGGAGAGATCTAAATTTATATAATCCCCTATCTAATTCGAATTAGCCTAAGATGCCCCTAAACATTATTTTAATGTGCAAAATAGCATATCCTTGGTGACAAGCCCACCAAGTAGCTCATAAAGTGAAGAATAAGCCATCCAAAGTGAGTCGAAATGATGAAATCACGGTGCAAAAGGGTTGTTGAAAGGTCAAAATGAGTCCTCAAGGTGCCATAATGAGAGTGAGGGCTCCATGAATAATAAACTAAGGGGGTGGCCCCTTGATCTCTAAGCAAAACATCATGTGGTGCTCCAAAGTGGCTCTAGGGCACAAGTAGTGGACTCATGGGTCTCCTCGTGAAAAATAAGCTTGTAGACTACTCCAAATGAGGGCACGGAAGATGGTGCTTTCCCTCCCATGTCTCAAGGATGAGACAAACCTCCTTTGGGCCTTAGATCAGCTGTCAAACCTTGTATATACTACTAACTTCTAAGTTTGTTAGGGGCGATGAACAAGTTGTTGAAGGTGTTGAGTCTGCCCATGGCATGAGATAATGCTCTATCACATGATGGAAACCCATGACTCTCAACGCTTCCCCTACAAGTGTCAATATGATCCTCTGGTGGGGTTGGGCCCCAGTTAAGTTGCCCAGCCCATGATGAAAGCACCTACCAATCATGTATAAGATCCAATGCTTTCCTCACCTTCAGCTACAATAATTCATTAGCACATCTAAGTGAATCAAGCTTGTTGGTCGAGGGCACAAATGAGACTTCATAGTGGATTTCGGGTTTCCCTTCCAAATTTGGGGCTTTCCGCATGTAATGGTGTTACCTCCCCAGGTAGTAGTTAATAAACAACCTCATTAGGTGTTCCCAGCCCCGAAAGGGAAGAACATGTCCAAAGTACATCCTTCAAGTGATAGGTGTTGTTAGGGTCACTAGTTTCGTTGTCAGATGTATCTTCCATGTCCTTTAATTTTCAGTGTTTGAATAAGTTGAACCTATGACAACTGTTGTTGTCATAAGCTCTAAGTTATTGTCCGACATCCTTAAATTTATTCGTAAAGAGTTCATCCAAAGAACGAAAGAGTGTCAAGTCAGTGGGATTCATGAGGTCACACATGTTTATACAGTTAAGTCAAAAGGGGTTGTGTCAGTTGTTCATCGATCAGAACCATCCGAAATGAAGTTGTGTCAATCTAAAGTTTTGATGGTCATGAGGTCTGGTCATTAAATGTGTTTTAAATTCTTATCCCCTATTCCTATCTACCCCGCATTTCCCTATTCCCTACCCTATTTCCCTTTATACATACCTTCATATATCATCTACATCCAATCCACTTTTCACATATCATTTACATATTATTCACATTACATTTTCTTTCCCTCCCTTCGTTTTAAACCTAGCCCAGTGACACCACTACCACTCCCCTATACTCATCACTGTGGGAATTTGCTGCAAAAACACTCTGTTTTAATCACCATTTTGCATAACATTTTTTGACCACATGAAGGCCCTATACTCATCACTGTGGGAATTTGCTGCAAAAACACTATGTTTTAGTCACCATTTTGCATAACAGTTTCCAACCATATGAAGGTGCTTTTTTGGAAACTGAAAGAGGTTTTTCTCAAGGACAGGGCAAAGAAAAATAACCTCTTCCAAATTTTACATAGGCATCACGGATTGAGAGATTTGATTGCATCTTCAAAGCCTATTTTTCGAACTGCACAAATAATTTGTTTTAGTCATGGTTTTGCAAAGCATTTTCTGGGAAGCTGAGGAAGAATTCAGAAAAACTGAGAGGTTTATTTTCACAAAGCTATAATCTACAATAACCTCCTTCAGTTTTTACACAGGTATTACTGTTTGAGAGATATGGCCCGTTGAAAACCCGTTGCGCAGGCGCTACACAGTCAGCAGTCAGCTTTTGTGTTTTTTGTCATTTTCATGCCAAGAGGATATGCTTCGAAGACAAGTGCTTTTCCAGTGATTTAGTGTTTTTCTTAAGAGAAGAATGCTTTATGTTTTTTCTTATTTAGACAAAAATAAATAAAACAAGGACAACAACCAAAACAAAAACAAAAACAAAAAAAACCTTGAAATAGCAAAAAGGTTTCCTAATTTTACTTTGATTCGATCCTCTGTTGGATCAAAGATGTGATGCATCTAGACATTATGGATTGGCTATTGTATTTCTATTTAAACTGATTAATGCATATGGAAATGGTTGTTGATAGTTCAGCATTGTCTTGGTTTCAGTTTTTCGAAATTTGTGAGATTGTGATCAATTCATGGTACAATACTTATGACTTGAGGGTTATCGATTACACTTTGCAAGGATTCTTATGGTATGATGTTTGGAATTATCTTTGTTTATTGCTCAGTTATTCTATTGTCTCTTTGTGTTTTATGAGTGTTATGGTCTCGATTGATTTAGAATTTAGTTAAGTTGCTCTATTCAATTGTTTTCATGTTTCAGTTGCAAATGAAATGTTATATACTCATGTTGCATGCATGTTATCTCTTCTGTCTAGCCTTTATTTCTCATGTATAAACAACATTGTTGTATGCAGAGAAAGAATTTGTTTTTTCAGTTTTTCTCCTCTATACTACAACCTGTCATTGTATCCAAAATCATGCCTAAAAGCCCTTGTAGAAGATGTCGGTTTTACTTGCATAAGTAAATGAATAAAAGGACAATTGATCACATGCTGTTATCCTCTTCGACCATTCATACTTCAACCAAATACTTCAGAATGCCTTTTTTAGACCTAATCTATTGAAAAACTTGTGCTTTAAAGTTTTTAAACTTTATATTTTTCGAGTGAGGGAGCCCCCTCTAGTTGGAGAAGACCAGTCTCTCAACCCAAAGTGGTTTGTGGTTACCTATGGGTTCCTCTCCTCAACCTGGAGGAATTACTGAGTGATAACAGGTGCCAAGTGGATAATGATGAGGTGGATTGGGACACAGGGGTCTCAAGGCCAAATGCCATGGGCTCAAGGGTGGTAATGATGAGGGATGTCCACATATTTGGCTGTATGAATGTAGGAGTGAGCAATCATGGTACATGAGTTACCCCGACCTTTGTTTTTCCATCCTTCTTCATTTGCCTTTTGCCTTTTATTGATTTTTATTTTAATATAATGCTCGGAGCTCCAAGGGATGAGAGCATGATGTGTATGACATAACAATGATTACCCCCTTAAGGTGGGGCAGTTCATCACCCACCAAGGGTTGGGACATACATGGGCTCCTTAATGATGTAGGGAACACTCATAGGGGCCCTAGGAACCAGGGTGGTGACCATAATGATAAGGGGTAGGGCTCATGTTTGGCTTTTGCTAACATGCTAAATTTTATTTTCCCAGGCATATTTTGCATTTTATGGTATTATTTTCTTTTGTATGTGGCCATGATATGTTTTTATTCTTTTTTTTAGCCACATCTACCTCTAGGGCATCGTTCTAGGCCCAACCCAGACATGTGGGCAAGGGGAGGGGGAATACCAGAGCCTTGTGGGCCTAGAGAGGGAAGATGATGAAATAGGGCATGTAATGTGTGGAAGGGAGTGAAAAATGTGGAACGGAAAAACAGGACCACGCTACCAAAATTGGGGTTTCCCAAGTAGTGCCCATTCTAAATCTCGAGGCCAATAGGGGAGATCCCATGAAACTAGGGTTGAGGATTAACCCCCCAGTTAAAGTGAGGGAACAAGACTACAGTCGAAAGCCTTCCTCCTTCCAAGTCACCCAATAATCCATACTCAAGTGTGCCCAAGAAAAACAAGCATAAGCACCCAATTGCACAATGAAAGACATACCTTTAGGATTGGAGGACCCACCTTCAAACATACAATCTTGATAGATGGGTGAGGGGACATATGACTGGCTCAGGGAGCGGAGATATCTAGCACAACACTAGCTATACTGGTGGTTGTCAGGGGTTGTTGGCTGTCGGATTAAGACAAATCTAGGAGAAAAATTCTCCTGTGGGGTCATCCACCGGTGGTGGGTAACATATGGCTCCAACTAAAACATGAGCTCTCTATAGAGTGCACGAACCATGCACTTGAACAGGGAGATCATGTGAACACCAATAATCCTTTGGGACTGCAAACATGTATCCTGCACATCACAAACAACTGTTGGAAGCATCTGTCCTGGGCGTACTTTGATCGCCCATGTTTTCATCAAATAATAATAAACCATATAGAAAAAATTAAATCTATTTTAAAATGCAAATCTTATCTAAATGCATCTACTCTAGCATGAGAACGCGATATGTTGATGCTAGCCATGCAAAAATCAATATGCAATGCATCCTACTCTAACATGCATGGCTATGTTACACAAATTCTAAGTGTAATCATAAAGCCAATGCAACCAACATAACATCTAATCAACATCATATTTCCTACCCCTATGAGTTATCATGATATGTACCTGAGAGCAAACACGACAATCACAGCACTCATGCGTTAAGTCATAAGGGTGGGAGGCAGGAAAATAAAGTGACCATATATGAAAGATCATGGACGAAGAAGGAAAATAGGGATGCAACTTACTCCATTGGATCCTCTCTTCCAGCCAAAAGATAGAGACATCAACAATCAAGCTCATGAACCTCTGATGAAGGGCTACCTCAAGCATATCATCTTAATCATGGTCCTTCTTAATGATGTCACACTTCATGGTTGCCTTAAGGCCAAATGGGAAGGAAAAGGAGGTGGTTGGCACGAAGGATCATGGTCAATGAGTTGTTTTTCCCAATGATCATACTCAAGAGGGGGAAAGACTCATCATCATTAATGATCGTATGAAAAGGGGTGAGGCAATGGTCATGGATGACTCAAGTGTATTCCTAATATCGTAAGGAAGGCAGGGAAAAACAAGGCCCCTAGTGAATTACCTCCCACTACCCTTCTTCCTAAAGGGGAATATGATCATCTTCTCTTTCAAGCTTATCGATAGGTATATCACTAGAAATAGCATCCTGGAGAAAGGGAAGACTAACCTTAACCTCATCTTCCTTGTCAATATCATAAATAAGGTCACTATTGAAATGATGGTTGTTGACATCCCATTTTCCCTCATTTATGTGGAACCCAAAAATGTCAAAATCATGGGAAGCAATAATGTCCACATCTTCATGAAGCACATTATTTAGCATCCCTTCTTGAATAAGAGTCCCAACTTCATTAAGTTCATCATCATGTACCCGGACTTCAACAAGGATTTCATCTTTATTGTTGTCATATCCAATTCCCCATTCTGCAGCCCAAAATTCATCCATATATGCTTCATCAACTTCATTGTCACGATCTTCCTTAGAATCATCCCACTCTTCATTATTAGGCAGGGAAAGCTTCTCTTCCTTCTCCTTTTCTTGAACAATATCACATAAAGTGTTTACTATATAGTTATGGTAATAAAGTTCTAGGAGAAGGGTGTCTGTAGGATTCTCTTTGTATTCACGTTTCATCTCATAAAACTTTCCTCCTTGTTCACAAAAATGGAATAGGACATCCTCGCCTTCACATCCTTCTATCAATTGTCCATGGGATTTATTATATTCATCCATTCTTTCTTGAAGCATTTGGAGGCTTTTGGGATCCAGAACCTCGACATCGTCTTGGGAAGGAACACTTTCTAGTTCACAACATTCTTCAACATAGTTTCTAAAGTCTTCGTCTAGGATTTGATCAAGAAGGGGATCCTTTTCCTCCTCATGGCCCTCATGTTCACTGAAAGCTTCCTCAAATGCTAGGTCCAAGACTTGACGTGCCTCTTCAATGGATTGGGAACTTGGTCCTTCATGCAAGACGAAACATAGGACTAACATGGAGAAAGAGGAAATGCCTTTATGTTCACATGATTTAAGCTAGTCATCATTCGGAAAAATAGATAGGATGAACAATTCCATCATGTCATGAAGTTGATTTATATTGCATTTTGCAATATAGGTTATAAGTTTTATTACATAATAGGTTGCGGAAATTGGATCCCCATTGAATACTGGCATATCCCTTGTGTCTTTGAAACCCGACCATTGCAGGATACACAATATATCTCTGGCAGGAAAATTTTGGATCTGCATCTTGTTGGTTACTATATACTAATGACATAGGAGTCACCAGGGTGAATGAAATTGACTTGGAAAATGCTTGGTTCACCCTTCAAGCATTAAACTTTGAAGCACAATGAAGAAGAAGGGCTTTGTTCTTCCAATGGAATCGCCAGAAGAGCATTTATATCATCGTCCAAGGAATCGCCTCATCATATATTAGACCAAGAAGGTAGACTTACTTCCTCCCCACCAACGGCGCCAAAAATGTAACCACGCGATCTAGCAAGGATCCTCGGAGGGGTACCAAAGGGACACTACTAGACCAAATGACAACAATGGGACAAAGACCCACTGTCACCTCAATCAGTGTCCCCCACTCTTTATGGACTTTCACCGATGGGAGGAGTCCCGGTATGAAGGAAATCACTTCAAATGATACGACCAGTGATGAGGTATAAAGTGATTCCCAAGGCCCATTCAAAGGAGAGGCTCGATTACGACTCAATAAAGGAAAGGCTCTCTAAGAAAGACCTAAGAGGAGGGTCAAGACCTGTTGATTTTGGAAGCATCAGATGCGCTCTAGCCTTGAAATTTGGAGGGAGGCTAAGGCACATGAGATCTCCAAGACCCAGAAATCGTCCTAAGAAATTCCACCCGGATGAGGAATTATTAAAATAAATAATATTTTTAATGGGTTCCTAAGTCTAAAACTTAGGAAAATAAAAATATTAATGGGTATTAATAAAGATAAGGGTGAGAAGCTTCTAAGAGACGAGAATCAAATCTGTTTTAATCTTCGCTGTTGATTAGGGACTTCATATCGGTCGTTGATTCGTCAACAGAAAAAGTATAAGAGAACACTTGAGGATCATTTGGAGACATACCGGCAAATACTCAGTGTCTCAAGGAAAATCGATTCTCAAGTAGAGGAGATCGATTTCAAAGGGAGAGTTGCAGGGTGGAGGAAGAGGAGGGGATCAGCAGCAGACAGTGACTAAGGAGGAGGTGACGCAAGGACAATGGAAGACAGCGCAAAGAGAGAGACGCAAAGCTTACGCATGTTGACGCAAAGGGATGCAAAGCCACTCAAAGTGACACAGGGGTGACGAAGAAGTGGGCGCTGGATCTCCAAAGTGTCAAAAGGTCTCAAAGGGAAAGTCTCAGGTGTTTTCTTTCAGTTTCTCTGTTAAATCATTCCATGTAAAAGCAATTGCTACTGAAGATTAATAAAGCCCTCATCTACTGCATCGGTTTTCCCACATTGGGTTTTTCCAGTGACAATCGTCCAAAAATAACTGTGTTGATGTGATTGGTTCTTGTGCATGTAATTTTCACTGGGTAATTGTGTGATAATTGCAGTAGAATTTATTTTAATATTTGTTGAAGGTATTTCGTAAATAACTTATTGTGAATAATAAGTAGGTGAAATAAATCAGTTGCTGCAGTAGTAGAAACTCAGTTTAGAAATTTTCACATGGTATTAGAGCAGAGATCCGACAACTGGAAAGGAAAATCGATTATGGGTCAAGAGCATGATGCAGAGGCATCCACTCAAGGGGACTCGCACAGATTTCAAGAAGAATGCACAAGGGACATAAATTACGATTATTCTATGTTAGCTTCTAGATTGGAAGAAGTCGTTTGCTTAGCAAGCTCTGCCTCTTCGTAGGTTTGGTATATAGACAGTGGAGCTTCCTCGCATATGACAAGAATACGAGAATGTTTTTTAGATTATCAGGAAGAAAGAATGAATTTTCAGATCACCGTAGGGAATAAAGCAAAGTGTACTCCAGTAGGAAGAGGTACTATAGTTTTTCAAACCAAAGCAGGAGAGCGACTTCGGGCAACCAATGTGTTGCATGTGCCAAGATTGGGAATGAACTTACTTTCCGTATCTCAACTTCAAAACAAGGGCTATGACGTTTTCTTCATTAAGGAGAAAGTATATGTTAAACACCCGAGTTGGAAAAAGAAGGCTCAGATTGGAATCAAAAGTAACAGATTGTACAGGTTGCAGCTAGAATCACCAATGGCAATGATAGGCAGTAATGGAGACAAAGATTTCAATGAGCTATGGCACAAGAGGATGGGACACTTACACCATGGGGCTCTGAGAATTCTCAGGAAAACAATATCAGGAGTTCCAGAACTAAGTACTGAACGGGATATTGTATGCAGAGGGTGTGCTCTGGGCAAGTATACCAAAGCAGCGTTTTCCAAAAGTAACAATAGGGCTAAGAGTGTGCTAGGATTGATACACTCAGACATCTGCGGACCGATGTCCACAAAAGCTCTTAGTGGTGCCGAGTACTTCGTCACCTTCGTCAATGACCATACCAAGAAGACTTGGATCTACTTTCTGAAAACAAAGGATGAGGTTTTCAGTTGATTCAAAGAGTTTAAGGCTCTAGTGGAGAATCTGATAGGAAAGAAGATAAAAGCGTTACGCTCAAACAATGGTGGAGAGTATGTTGACAAGGACTTCACCGATTTTTGCGCTAAGGAAGGCATCAGAAGAGAGTGCACAGCTCCCTAAATCTGGAGCAGAATGGAATAGCAGAGAGGAAAAACAGAACTATTGTGGAAGCAGCTAGGGCAATGCTGTATGATCAAGATATGCCTAAATTCCTGTGGGCAGAAGCATGCAGCACGGCAGTTTATGTCCAGAACAGGACTCCTCACAGGGCATTGGGAAAAATCACTCCGAAGAAGGTCTTCACTGGGAAGACAAATGAAATCAGTCATTTTAGGATATTTGGGAGTTTAGCATATTATCGTATACCCAAAGAGAAGAGAAAGAAATTAGATCAAACTGCTGAGAAAGGATATCTTGTGGGATATAGCGAGAATGCGAAGGCATATAGAGTCTATCTTCCAGGGAGTAAGAAGGTAGCAGTTCGGTGAGATGTAAAGTTCATGGAGGATAGAGCTTTCAAGAAATCTCGAGAAATGCCTTCCGAGGAGCAGTCAAAAGACAAGTCGTTGGTCAAACCACTTCAACCAGCAGAAACTAGTACCAGAAATTCTCCTGAAGACAAAGCTTCAGAACAAGGGGAATCTCAAGAAGAGGAAGAGTTGATAGATGTACCTATTACCAGTGGAAGAACGAGCCGAGAACTCCGACAGATTCTACGAGATGCAGAAGACTTCATTGGTGCACCCAGGGATAGTAAAAGGAAGCGAAGACAGCGAAACAGATACCATGCCTTAGTTGCCCAGGCTAGGGAACCTTCTAGTTTTCAAGAGGTCGTTCAGCATCAAGTATGGGTGGATGCTATGGTGGAGGAATACAGCTCTATAATGGTCAGTGATGTCTAGGAAGTGGTACCTAGGCCTCAGGACAAATCAGTGGTAGGTTTGAGATGGATCTACAAGGTCAAATATGCTACAGACAGCAATGTGGAGAAATACAAAGCCAGGTTTGTGGCTAAGGGGTATGCTTAGAAGGAAGGGATAGACTACGAAGAAACCTTCGCCCCAATAGCCAAGTATACTTCTATTAGAACCATGATATCTCTTGCGGCACAGATGGGGTGGGAGATTCATCAGATGGATGTCAAGACAACATTCTTGAACGGGGTAATAGAAGATGAGTATACATTGAACAGCGAGAAGATTTTGAGACACATGAGAAGAAATCTCATGTATGCAGACTAAAGAAAGCCTTGTATGGGCTTAAACAAGCACCTAGTGCATGGTACGGTCAAATTGATGGCTACTTGCAGAAGATGGGGTTCATCAAAAGTGACACAGACCCTAATCTCTACTATCTGGTTGTAGAGAATGAGCCTCTAATCCTAGTGTTATATGTGGATGATATCTTCTTGACAGGATCGTCTAAGCTCATCAAACACTGTAAGAAGAACCTAACCACAGAATTCGACATGAAGGATTTGGGGCAGATGTATTATTTTTTGGGATTGGAAGTTTGGCCACAGAAGGGTGAGATCTTCCTGGGACAAGGGAGATATGCTACAGAAATCTTGAAGAGATTCAGGATGCAGGACTGTATACCTATGGCTACTCCAATGATCACCAACTGGAAGAAGATTGATGCATCAAAAGATAAAGACGTTGATCCCACCTTGTACAGGCAGCTTATAGGGTCCCTGATGTATCTGGTCAATACCAGGTTAGACATTTGTTACGTTTTCAACGCCCTCAATCATTTCATGGTGGAACCTAAGAGGGAGCACTGGGCAACAGCCAAACATGTTCTCAGGTATATACAACAGTCAAGCATGGACTATTGTACACTAGAGGCAATGACATCAGTCTGAGTGGGTTCACTGACGCAGATTGGGCTGGATGTTCAGTAGATCGGAAAAGTACAACTGGGTACTATTTCAACATTGGATCAGGGATGACCTCCTAGTGCAGTAGGAAATAGAAATCCGTGGCTCTGAGCTCAGCTGAAGCAGAATATATGGCAGCTAGCACATCTTCGTGCGAAGCCATATGGCTTAGGAAATTGCTTGTGAATTTATTCAAGAGAAGGATGGAAGCAACCAGGATCATGTGTGATAATCATAGTTGCATCAAGCTCTCTGAGAATCCAGTATTTCATGATCAGTCGAAGCACATTGATATTATGTGTCACTTTGTCAAACATTGCGTCCAACGAGGGGCAGTACAATTGAGGTACACTCCTACAAGAGAACAGGTGGCAGACATCCTCACCAAGGCTCTAGGAAGAACAAAGTTTGCTTGTTTCAGAGAGAAGATGGGGATGGTAAAGAATCCATTTCAGTAGCAGAAATGGATAAGTGTCAGAAGTTGCAGTGCAAAAGTTAGCAGTGGCAGTGCTATTGATAGCATGATGTAGCATGTTGAGAGGGAGTTGCAGTACAGGTGCAGCAGTGGCAGTGGCAGTGTCATGGGTAGCAGTACAAGAAGCAGCAGTGCAAGGATGTGAGGCAACAGGCCATGCATCAGCACAGGTACCAATGTGGAAGATCAATGGGATGTTTCTATAGTGAAACAGAGCACATTCCTCGCTAAAAGGGAGTGTTGATTTTTGGTAGTATCGGATGTGCTCTAGCCTTGAAATTTGGAGGACAGGCTAAGGCACATGAGATCTCGAATACCCAGAAGTCGTCTTGAGAAATTGCACCCGGATGAGGAGTTAGTAAAAGAATTAATATTTTTAATAGGTTCCTAAGTCTAAAACTTAGAGAAATAAAAATATTAATGTGTATTAATAAAGATAAGGGTGAGAAGCTTCTAAGAGACGAGGATCAAGTCTGTTTTAATCTTAGCCAGTGATTAGGGACTTAATCTCAACCATTGATTCATCAACAAGAAAAGTATAAGATAAGACTTGAGGATCATTTTTCCACAAGAAGGGAAAGGAGAATGTCATAGCTGATGCACTCTCACGTAAAGATGACGATCACACAACATGTGCCGCCATGATAGTTGTTCCGGAATGGTTGGACGAAATACGAGCCGAACATGCCAAGGATAAGGATTGTGACTCCATGATTAATAATATCAGTCAGTATACCAACTTCGAGTGAAAAAATGACATCTTATGGTACAAGGGTAGAATTTACCTAACACCCGCATCCAAATTTAAGTTGAAAATACTAAAGGAGTCTCACAATTCGCCAGCAACCGGACATGTCGGTTCTACAAGACTTACTACAACATCCAACAGTCATTCTATTGGAAGGGTATGAGCAAGGAAATTCAGAAATATGTTGCAGAAAGTGATATTTGTCAAAGAAGCAAGAGCGAAAATGTTCCAACTCTAGGATTGCTACATCCACTACACATTCCAAATCAGAAGTGGGAGGAGATTTCAATGGATTTCATTGAAGGACTACCTTCATTTGACGGAAAGGATAAAATATTTGTAGTAGTCGACAGGCTCACTAAATATGCCCACTTTATGGCTATTAAAAAGACTAACACAACTCCTCAGCGCTCCTCTCACTCCACGAAATCCTCCTCGGACGGAATTGACTCACGGGGTGCAAGGCGAGGCCGAGGGAGAGGCAGAGGTCGTGCTCGTGCTGCTATATGCGCGCATAGCTCGCATCCCTCTACTCGATTTCGCTTCCCCTATTCCCTGGATAATTCAACGTACTATGTATCTGTTCGAATTGAGAAATGTGACAATGCAGTACCACCAAAAGTCTCTAAGGAACAAAGGCCTCCTTCTCCAGTCCTTTGTCAAAGAGCTCAGCCTGCGGAAACCTCGGGTGCGGTGGCGGGTCCAAGCGAGCCGGCTAAAGACGACGCTCCATACACAGATTCAAGCGCGTCGGATCATTACGGATGCAAGATTGTGGAGGAGCAGCCCTCCACCTCTGTGGATGTCTGAGCCTGCCTCCAGGGCGTTTTGGTCAAGACATGGCCCAATATGGTGGTTTTGGCGGTTCAATTGTGTATGTCTGGTAATTCCCGTTCTCAGCCTTCTTCGTGGGATTATTTTTGCCAAGCTTAAGCAATACTCAGCTCGGTTCAGGTCGGAAGCGGTCCTCATTGACGCCTATGTTTGCTGCTATATTGTAGTCTGTCTCACTCTCGGGACAAAGTTAGGGACAGTTAGTAATGTCTGGGTCATTTTGTCTCTCTCTCAGTTGGTTCCGGATTTTGGCAATCTGTTGGTCTTCCAGTTATGGTCTGTGACAACTGTCTGTCCTCTAATTCTCAAGGTTATGTTTCATGGGTTGTCTCACACTCCTGTGTCAAGCTCTGCTAAATCCATCTCAGTATGGTGAATTTTGAGGCCTGCCTCGATGTAATCTTTTTGTAACCTTTTGTATAATAATAGAAGTAGCCTAATTTACCAAAAAAAAAAGAAAAAAAGACTGACACAACTAAACAAATTGTTGATGTGTTTTGTAAAAATATTTACAAACTACACGAGTTTCCTAAGGTCATAATCAGCGATAGAGATGTAAGGTTTAAAGAGAACTTTTGAAAGGAATTACGTCATTAAGCAGGAATATCCCTCAATCTGAGTTCAGCCTATCACCCCCAAACAAATGGGCAAACCGAAATTGTTAATAAATGCTTGGAAACATATCTTTGTTGTTTTGTTACAGACAAACGAAACAAATGGACACAGTAGTTGCACCTAGCAGAATGGTGGTATAATACCGCATACCACATGTCAGCTAAGATGACACCCTTCCAAGCCTTATATGGTTACGAGCCATCCATGTGGAAGGACTTTGCACTCCTTGATTCTAGGGTACCAGCAATTAAAGACAACTTAGGAGAAAGTCAAAGGATCATCAACTTACTAAAAGAAAATCTAACCATGGCTCGTAATAGAATGAAACAACAAGCCGACCAACACCATTCAGAAAGAGAGTTTAGGAGGGAGATTGGGTCTTTGTTAGACTCCAACCTTATAGGCAACTATCACTAAAACAGCAAGGGAAGAGTAAATTGTCACCTAAATATTATGGATCGTATCAGATAATCAAAAAGATAAGTAGTGTAGCTTATGGGTTAAAATTACCCGACAACTATTGAATCCATAATACCTTTCACGTATCAAGTCTCCAAAGAGTATTAGGGCAAAACCAAATAGCACAAACAAAAATACCAGAGACCAATGAAGAAGGAAGAATAGTCCTTGAACCTGAAGGTATACTCACTACCCGAGAAAAGGTTTTACGGTCCAAGATAATAAAGGAATACCTCATCAAATGGAAGAGGTTACCAGAAGAAGATTCATCTTGGGAATCAGAACGTTTCTTGCATCAACACCCAGGTCTACCTATGCTTTGAGGACAAAGCATCTTAAGGGGAAGGCAATGTTATGAACTTAAAATTCATAACAATTAATTAAAATATCAAAATACTAAAATATTATTTAAATAAATACATTATAAGTTGTAATCAATTAATTAACAAATAATTAGTTAAATGAAGAGACATTAGTCCCCAAAGGACTTGTCTCTCTTATTAGGCATGAACAGTCAACTCCTATTTAAGGAGCACCACCTCGGCCTTGTAAACATCATTCAATTTTTCTATAATATATATATATATATATATATATATATATATATATATATATATATATTACATTCAGAATTTGTCTAGTGTTTTATTATCAGTCAAACAGCGATTTAGAATTAAATTCTAACAATCACCATGAGACTAACCTGGGTACCCATCCAGGGTAGTAGTCAAACCCTAAATAGAAACCTATCTGAGGTGCAGATCTAGGTCTTCCTTTTGCTGCATTTGAGGGTCTCTTGAGACAGCAAGAAGGGATCCTCCTCTAGCTGTATAGAACCCTCATTTGGCTTGTGGAAGAGACCTCTTCTTAGTGGAATAAGGCCAGCAGTTAGGGCCTACATTAAACCTTTTTCCATGACTATGTTAGGTTCACTTCCATGACAGTGTTAGGTTCTTTATTCGGGCAACATTATGGCTCCTCCATACCAGCGTTGAAGCCTTTCATGTTGTGATATAAGAGCCTCCTTTTGCGCAGCGAAGATTCCTCTAGTGTGTTGATTTGGGGTAGCATCAGATGTGCTCTAGCCACGAAATTTGGTGGAGAGGCCAAGGCACATGAGATCTCCAATACCCAGAAAGGGTTTGAGCAGATTCTAAACCGTTTGGGAGATATTAATATAATTGATATTTTTAATGGAGTCCCTAAGTCTAAACTTAGGGAAATTAAAATATTAATGTGAATTAATATAAAACTGTGTTAGAATGGTCCAAAAGTCATGGATCAAGCCAGATTGAATCTTAGTCGTTGATTAGGGACTTAATCTCGGTCGTTGATTTGTCAACGAGAAATGTATAAGAGAAGGCTTGAGGGTCACTTGGAGAACACACCAAGAGATCAAGATTTCGACTTTCTGGGGCTCGGTTTGCGAAGAAAGTTGAGAGAGTGATCTGGAGTTGTAGCTGAGGGGCAGTGAATATAGAAGCAGAGAGGCAGAGATGGTGCCGGGAGGATCAGCGCAGCGACCAGGAATGTTGACGCAGAGGGCAGAAGCAGAAATGTCGAGAATGCTGACGCAGAGGGTAGAAGCCGACACTGCCAGGAACAGCCGAAACTGCTGGGAACTACTGGAACAGTCGGGAAACTTGACACAGAGGGTAGAAGCCGGAACTGCCGGGAACTGCCAAAACAGCTGGGAAAGCTGACGCAGAGGGCAAAAGCCGGAACTGTTGGGAACAGCTGGAACTGTCGGGAACAGCCGGAACTGTCAGGAAATCTGACGCAGAGGGCAGAAGCCGGAACTGTCGGAACAGCTGGAACTGTCGAGAACTGTCAAGAAAGCTGACACAAAGGGCAGAAGCCGGAACTACCGAGAACTGTCGGGAAAGCTAACGCAGAGGGCAGAAGAGGCTGACGCAGTCCCTAGAGGCTGATGTTAGGGTTTTCGTGGGGCAGATTGGAGCTGAGGAGTTGCCGGAGTGTTTATCTGGGGTTTCAGCCGAAGCATCTGTCTCGGAAAGAGAGGTACTACTGCCGAGATTTTTCTTTATTGGGTGAGCCAGATTTGGAACCCAGATTGTATTCTGAAACTGCTTAATAAATCAAACCCTCAGATAGTCGCACCGGTTTTCCCGCATTAGGTTTTTCCGTGGACATTAGTCCAAAAATAATAGTGTCATTTGTGTGCTTGTTTCTGTTTCCTTCAGTTGATGATATGTAATGTGTTGAGCATGTACTTGTGTTTATTTTCAGTGTTTACATGGTAAATAACTTGTTAATTAATCAGATCAAGTAGGAAGGAATAGATCAAATAGTACATGGAGGGTTTCTAACTGTTAGACTTAGAAACTTCAACATGGTATCAGAGCGTGGTTGCAGATCACAAGAGAACTGAGGACATCAGCCGCGCAGAGCAGTAGCAATAGAAAACAATTGTCCCGAGTGACAGAAGTTGTTCCTAGTAGCAAAACAGTAAGGAATAGGTGACGCAGTGCCAGCGTCATCAAGTTCGGGCCAAGAAGAGGTTGCGCAGAGGCTGAGGGAGGCAAAGACATGCTCACGCAGAGGCCAGGAAGACTGACGCAGTTGGCTTAGGGAGCTAGTTTGCCGGTGTTGGGACTGCGCAGAGCCTAGGAGCTCTCACCTTCAGGTTGCTTGTAGAGTGGAGCTGGTGGGGTACTGTTGTCAAAACAGTACCTAATAGGGCAAGGCCAAGGAGGAGGGAGTTGCTACCGAGGGTTTCTAGCCGAGAAATTCGGATCAGTGGTGCGGTTGCGCAGACGAACAGAGTAGGGAGCATCTCAACATCGGCAGAAGGATTTCCAGGAAGGAAATCGAGGCTCAGAGGGAGTCACATCGAGAACTTCCAGGAGGGATGTAGAAGAGCAGCGGAATGGCACTACATGGAGTAAGAGACTAGGACAGACTGGACGGAGCCTCAAACTTCGTAGTCTGGAAGAATCTTATCTGTACTTGACAAAAATCGTGTCAAGCACTTCACCTTGAAGATGATAACGGTCCCAGTTGACCCAACTGACAATGATAGGTATGAGGAAGCAATGGCGAGGGCCAAGAGTATCATTCTTGAAGGGGTCAAGGATCATATAGTACCACATATTGCCGAGAAGAAGACGGCACGGGAGATGTGGGAGGCCCTGACCAAGTTGTATCAGCGTACTTCCGTACAGAGGAAGATGCTCCTAGAAAATCAACTGTGGCCATACCAAATGCAGAAGGGAGAACAGAGCAACACCTTCCTTGGTCGATTGAAGGAGATCCGAGATCAGCTGACTTCCATAGGGGCCACACCAGATCCAGAGTTGATGGTGAGAACAACCCTGAATGCAGTCTCAGAAGACTGGGAGGTGTTTGTCTAGAGCATACTCGGCAGGGCAACCCTTCCAGATTGGGAGGAAATGTGGGCGGCACTTCGCCAAGAAGAGATCAGGAGGGTGACCAAGACGGGAAGCAGCAGCAAGGGGATCAGAATCAAGGAGGAGGAGGTGGATGTTGCCCTAGCATCTGAGGGTAAGCAAGAAAAGCGGAAGAAGGACCTCTCCAAGGTCAAATGCTTCCACTGTGGGGAGCTGGGTCATTATGCGACCCAGTGTCCGAGGAAGAAGAGCAAGGGAGAGGCTTCCGAGACAAAGGCAGCGCTAGCAAGGGTAGAGAAGGAAGTGGAGACAGACAATGACTGTGCCATGAGTGCACACACACCACTTGAGCGAAAATGGGGAGACGTCGAGCTGTAGTCAAGAGGACTACAAAAAATGAGGGGCAGGATCCTCGAGGTACCCAACCTCTTGGATTATACCTGGCTACGAGAGCCCCGAAGAGGAGTAGCAGGACTGGCGGATGTTGGTAGAGAAGATGAGGATGGAGAGGGCTGCGACAAAGAGAGCTACAGTGCAAGATTCCCACGGCAACGCGAGGCTAGCAGGCTATAACAGTTCGAGGCACGAGAGTGTTGCACAAGTGTAGAATGGCACAAAGACGTGTGCAACAATGATAGATGCAGGGAGTTGTTGCAGCAGCGCAGAGGTTAGAGAGGGAGCACTTGTCAACGACAGAGGGAGCTTCAGCATCGGGAGTGTCTCTAGCCTGACAGAGATGTCAGAGTTGGGAGATTAGTTACTTACTTCTCAATCACTGAGTTGCAGTGTAGCAGTGGTGGTGTTATGGGCAGCATGATGAGAGGGGACGCAGTGCAGACGCAGCAGTGGCAATGGCAAGGCCATGCGCAGCAGCACAGATGCAGAGGGAGTTGTCGTACAAATGCAGCAGTGGCAGAGCCATGGGTGGCAGTATGAGATGCAGCAGTACAGATGATGGGTAGCAGGCCTAGCATCAGGGACCGATGCTGGATGACCAAAGTAATACTCAGTAAGTAATATTGCTAGAGCACAGTCCTCGCTAAGAGGGAATGTTGATTTGGGGTAGCATCGGATGTGCTCTAGCCACGAAATTTGGTGAAGAGGCTAAGGCACATGAGATCTCCAATACCCAAAAAGGGTTTGGGCAGATTTTAAACAATTTGGGAGATATTAAGATAATTAATATTTTTAATGGAGTCCCTAAGTCTAAACTTGGGGAAAATAAAATATTAATGTGAACTAATATAAAACTATGTTAGAATGGTCCAAAAGTCATGGATCAAGCCAGATCTAATCTTAGCCGTTGATTAGGGACTTAATCTCGGTCGTTGATTTGTCAACGAGAAAAGTATAAGAGGAGGCTTGAGGGTTACTTGGAGAACACACCAAGAGATCAAGATTTCGACTTTCTGGGGCTGGGTTTGCTGAGAAAGTTTAGAGAGTAATCTGGAGTTGTAGTTGAGGGGCAGTGAAACAGAAGCAGAGAGGTAGAGATAGTGCCAGGAGGATCAACGCAGCAGCCGAGAAAGCTGACGCAAAGGGAAAAGGCCGAAACTGCCAGGAACAGCCGGAACTACCAGGAACTGTCGGAACAGCCGGGAAACCTGAAGCAGAGGTCAGAAGTCGGAACTATCAGAACTGCCAGAACAGCTGATGCAAAGGGAAGAAGTCGGAACTGCCCGGAACAGCCGAAACTCTCGGGAAAACTGATGCAAAGGGCAGAAGCCGAAACTGTCGGGAACAGTCGAAATTGCCGAGAATTGCCAGGAAAGCTAACGCAAAGGGCAGAAGCCAGAACTACCAGGAACTGCCAAGAAAGTTGACGCATAAGAGGTTGACGTAGTCCCTAGAGGCTGACGCTGGGGTTTTCCGTGGGGCATATTGGAGCTGAGGAGTTGCTGGAATGTTTATCCGGAGTTTCAGCGAGAGCATCTGTCTCCGAAGGAGAGGTACTACTGCCGAGATTTTTTTCTGTTGGGTGAGTTGGATTTGGCACCCAAATTGTATTTTGAAACTGCTTAATAAATCAAACCCTTAGATAGTTGCACCGGTTTTCCAGCATTGGGTTTTTCCGGGGACATTAGTCCAAAAATAACGGTGTCATTTGTGTGCTTGTTTCTGTTTCCTTCAGTTGATGATATGTAATGTGTCGAGCATGTACTTGTGTTTATTTTCAATATTTACATGGTAAAGAACTTGTTAATTAATCAGATCAAGTAGGAAGGAATAAATCAGATAGTACATGGAGGGTTTCTAACTGTTAGACTTAGAAACTTCAACATAATGTAACAATCATCCTCCATGAATGTAGATGAGGGCAGCGTATAGATCTCTTTAGACAACGTCTAGGGCTAAGGCAAACCTTCTAGGGCTGCACATTCTCTTAGGGACTCTTCCTTCCACTAAAACCCAAACAAGTGGAGAGGAAGAGATCACAAGAGGTGTGTCTAAAATGACTTGCAAGGCACCTCTATTTATTCTAAAATGTGGAGGGCAAGTGGGGGTAATTTGGTTGTTGGCCGACCTTGACGAATTGTCCCATAACACAAATAAATTCATATCTCCATGAATACATGTCAGAATCGGATGATCTTTAGATCAATCCTACACCTCTCGACGAGAGGAATCCAAGAAAATATCAACTGCCATGAATAAATAAACCCACATGGAGTTTGGCCCTAGTTGTCAATTTTAACACTCCCCCTCAACTAGGGTGAATTCCATCTGCTAATCCATCTGTCAGTCCGTACTATCTCAACTAACAGTGCCCTACACTGCTCTGCTCTATTAAACTATGAAGAAGAAGAAGTGATCGAGAATGTATCATACCATCCTCTATTGACCCGAAGTCAGTGCCATATAAAGGAGAGTGTCTCATACCACTCTTACTGATCCGAAATCAGTTCCAAATAAAGAGAGTGAGTTATATCACTCTTACTGACCCGAAGTCAGTTCCAATTGATCCCAGATCAATATCATCCTAGCATAGGGAGTACGATTATAACATGATGCGTCCATCAGTACTACTATGGTCCCTATTCTCATTTCCCTACTCATTGACCAGATAAGAGGTACTTCCCATGAGTCCTAGACTGCATGGGTAGGATGTTTCAGCAGGAGAAGGATGAACCACTCATCCTGCGTACATGTCGCCATGGGGTATCCCAGGGGAAGGCTGAGCCACTCACCTTGTATACAACAAATCACTAGGGGAAGGCTGAACCACTCACCCTATGATTGTGTCTTGGCAGGAGAAGGAAGAACCACTCATCTTGCCTACATAGCAAACCACTAGGGAAAGGTTGAACCACTCACCCTATGCTTGCTCATCGCTCCAAGAAGTACCCCCAAGCCCCCCGGAGCTCCCTAAGCTCAATGTCCATATTATATTGAACCTTCAGGAGAGTCTCTCCACGACTTCTAGTCGTTCTCGGAAAGTCAAGAATTTGACCTTTCCCAGGGGCTTCATCTGGATATTGGCGACATGCACATTAGTCCCATAATGATTGAGCCTTCTTGCTCCCCGTTGTACCATATCCCAACTAACGTGGTACCTGATGTCTATATGCTTGGAGCAATCATAGAACACGAGATTCCTCATCAATCGAATCCCACACTGGTTGTCATAGAAGATCACGGTGATATCCAATACGTGTCTAAACAGCTCACTCAAGAGCTTCCATAGCCAAACAACTTCACATGAGGTCATACTTGCAGCTTATGTATCTGGCCTCATCGGTGCTCAAAGCAACCGACTTTTGCTTCCTACTCATCGAGGATATCGAAGCAGAACCCAAAGAGAACCAGCACCTAGAAGTGATCTTGCAATCCTCCACACTGCCTGCCTAGTCAGCATTTGAATAATCATCCAGCCTTAAATTTCCGGCAGTGTATCTCAATCCGTGAGAGATTGTGCCCCGAAGATATCTCAAAAGATTCTTGGCACCAATCCAATGAGGCTCAACCATTTATGAGCTCAGCATGCAAAACATATATCCGGAAGAACATCAATACTAGTATGAGTTTATGAAACTCAGAATCATTTCCCAAATCAGGTCTGACATCACTACCGCATAAGTTCTTAACGTTAGGCTTCATCGAGGTAGTCACGGGCTTGCAGTTCACCATTCCAAATCCAGAATCCAACTCCCTCTTATTTTTGCAAATGAGAGGGTCTGCACCTGTTAGAAAGAGGTCGTCCTCATAAGGTGCCAGCATGAGAGGTCTATCATCCACAACCTTCAAGTAATGGTTTGGATCGGCTTCACTCCTAGTGAATCTCAGCTTCATCAGATAGTTGTTTATACTTTCATACCAAGCCCAGGGTGCTTGCTTCAAGCCATAGAGGGCTTTCTTCGACCTGCATACATGAGATTCCCAATCATGAATCTCAAACCCCTCGGGTTGTTCCAATCTGTGGACTTGGCTACATGAGGGGAATGGTCCCCTTGTAAGTTTTCCTTCGATACATCTCGGACATGTACCTCCATGCTCTTCCTTGAATTCAGGCATCCCTGTCACCATCTGCCTCACATCGGGTAGGCCCCATTATGAGCAAACCTTCGGTGCTATAGAAGAGATATGTCAACTGACATGGTCCCAAATGGACTTCCTGCAACTTGATACAAATTGCCAACCCTGAACTCAAAAGCATCTTTAAAAATTCTCTTTATACTCTCTCATTCACAATGAGTGGCCATGATTAGAAGCTCCCTTGATCCAATGGATGGCTAAGATCATCTTAGAGCTTTCCACAAACTTCTAGAGGTAAATCGATCTTATCCCAACTACTGTCAATTAATTATTCACTTTCCCTACAATATTTAACATCCTTCAGGGGCATTGTACTGAGGATATCAGGTACATCCCAAGTATTTCCTAGAAAATCTTCATGCTTTGGGCGCATCTAGGTGTCCCCCGAGCACTAGATGGAATTGCTAAATGCAAGTGGTACCTCCATGTTTTGCAAGGCTCTGGACAGGAAACCTATCAGATAAGCGTTCCAAAGCAGTGTTTATGGCAAGTCTGTCAGGTGCTTGAGATTTGTTGTCCCAAGCAAATGGTGACACCTATAAACTACCCCATCAGTTGCAGTATTACAAACTGCTTATGGACACATGCTGTTGGGATGTTGCTTTTCTGTTTGGAAAAAAAAGGAACTTTAAATTTTCCCCACTCACACTTAGTAGTTCCTAGCAAGCTTTGAATGTACCATAAATCCTTAAAAAAACCTAAACCGGAAGAGAACTTCATTTTGAAGAATTCTTGCTTGGTGATGAGAAGTGGGCACGTACTTGGTGGCTAGAAACTTTTTAAAACCGAGGAATTTTTGTGCTTTTTCACTGGATTTGACTTGGAACACGCGGGAAAGTCCTCCTAACTTGGATTTCTAGCTGTTCTGTTCACCAAAAACTTGCGACATCTGTGGATTTTCACTCATTTTTTCCTGGAACGTCGGCGAAACCCTAGAAAAGCATTGTTATTTTATTTTTTTTGGGCGGTGGGGGGGTGCGGGGCGCTGATTTTACATTACAATGATTCGGTTTCATTCTTATATTAGTGACTCGTGGGAAATACAATGAAACGCTGAATATCAAATTTAATGATAGCCCGTGGGATGTTGCCTATCGAAATCATAAGTTTAGCGAGTTCATTAAAATTTTAATTAATTGTCGTTCATTGCCTGTTATTAATCAAAAACGTTGATTTTTTTTTAAGGGAGGAACAACATTTCTATACAGTATATTTTTCTGTATTTGCCGTGAGATTCAGCTATTTAAAAGTTGGTCGTTGAAAATAAGGATATCTCTCTCCCGAAAAAGATTCTAACAGCTTTGTTCACAGAATTCTTAATTTGAACCCTGTGTCTATTTCTGACAATAAGACACCCATCTATAAAGGGCATGGCTTAGAAGACCGTCACATGCACATACTGTTCGAACCATTCATGTTTTCTACTTCACCACTATAAATTAATACGCATTACGAAGGCATTTAAGCTTCTTATGTTGTTCTCTCTATCATATTGATTTAATTCGCCACAAAGCATACGAGTTATTTAAGGTTTCCTGAGTAAACAGACCTGCACGGAATCGGCACTGATGATTTCACCGCCTATTCTCTTGGCCAATTGCAATGCGAATTTGCTTTTACCGACGCCCGTGGGACCTGATATTACAATCACCTTGGGCTTCTTGCGTTTCACTTGGCTGGAGCAGGACATGGTTTCGAATCTCATCGAGTTGGCATTCGTCATCCAAAAAGGATTTACGCTGGATACTAGTAGAAGGCTTGCCCGGAAAGAAACCACCTCCATACTATACACATATATTCTCAGATATGAATGCATGGACATACCTTAAATGGAGAAGCATTTCGTATGAAACTTAAATGGAAAATTCATGTCGTCTGGGAGCGAGTTTCTGGGATTTGTAAATTGATTTCATCCCGCACCGTGATTAAGAATCTTTTATTGCGGTTTAGTGGGTCACTGGGGTTTAAACCCTGCCGTAGAGCCCTGGATGATATGTTGATTTAATAGGAATAAAAATGTTTTTTTGGAATGTGATGCATTTAAAGATATAAGAGAAAGTAATGAAAATATGTTGGCATTAGTTTTTTTGGAAGCAGACCAACAATTTGAATCAGAAAATGACTCAACTACAAAGAGCGAAAAACAGAAAACTAATGGTTTTATAGGCTATATTTAGTCTCATAAACCTTAAAATGTCATTTCATTTGATTATGACAATATTAATGAGCAATTTAAATGATTAATAAATAAATAGAGCATGTATTATATAAATAAATAGAATATGAATTTAAGTATATTTTATTGTTTTAATTAAAAACCTATAAAATAATTTTCCCCTTAGCTTTTTCCTGAATTTTAAAATAAGTTTATCCATGTTGTGGTTATTTTAAAATAGCTCTCTAATTTAGCTCCACGGAGTAGGCGAGTTGGTAAGTCGGGCTCCATACTGAAGGTTACGAATTCAATTCCCCAGACTAACCCTGCATTGTGGAGAGCAGCGGGCTCCATACTGAAGGTCACGAATTCAATTCCCCAGACTAACCCTGCATTGTGGAGAGCAGCAAGCGCAATTCCTAGGAATTATAGTGGTAGTGGTCAGAATTGACCCCAACGCGAGTTGCTAATTGTCGATTCCTCTGTAACCAAAAAAATAGCTCTTTAATTTTAATTTAATTTGACTATTTTAAAGTAGTTTTTTCCCATAGTTTTAATTGCATTGAAGGTGTCCTCTTTGCGGGGTTTTGTTGGGTAAACACTATTCATGTTCCTCAATCCCAACGCTCTATTTTCATCGTTCTATCGAGTGGAAAATATGACGTGTACATTTTCTTTTTCAAAGATTTGTATGTGCGGGTTGGTGAAGAAATAGTGTTTTGTCGTCTTCCATGTTTAGCCTGGTGTCGTACTCTCGATGCCCGATAGAGGACAACAGGCGTGGAGGGCATATATAGATAGACACTTGCCCTTTTTCATTTAGACTCCTGAATCACTCCTCGGCTTGATCGATCATTCAATGGAGAGGCCATCTGCAATGTCGTCATTTTCTTTACTCATAACACCCATTGAATCAACATACATACCCTGTATAATTCCTTTGGCAGTTCAAATGTGCTTATGCTCCCCTCCCTAATCAATCCATCATTCACTCTCATTCTTCCTTTGGCATCAGGGAATCATGACTGAAAGTTGATAGAATTTGGGTGTGTCATAGTTTGCTACTGTGGGTATGAAATGAATTGCAACTTAGTTGCACTGCCACAGGCTGCGGAAGGTGGAATATTAAGATTGTAGGGAAGTGAAAGAGGTTCAAACCCATATTGCAGTGAAGTTGGATTTGCATTGAGAGCGGGCTCTATACAATTTCCTTGTTCCTAATGTCCTACAACATTCTGCAAATCATCATGAGAGGGAATCGAGTTATCGTTATCAGGATTGACATAAGCGCCATTGAAGCTCGTATCAGTGTGGTGGAAACAGAAATACGTGTTGCGGTAATTGAATGGCCTATTGTGGCGGTATTGTAGATAACCCATATGTTCTGAAGAGTCATTCAATGGTCTCGTTGCCAGATTTATGGTGGAGCTTTTCAGTTAGTTCGACAATCTGCGATATGCACTTTGTGGGTACTCGAACTCTTCTATCGCATTCGTCCTTCGCTCGGCGTTTCCTGCCTTTTGTGGTTCGCAACGAGGTTGTATTCATCATCATGTGTGTTGGGTCAACAATGAGCAGCTCATCGGGCGAGGAAAACTTGTGAGGATCTCCATCTGAGTCTTAGTCTTTCCTTCACATTTGAAGCCATGTTTGTGGTGAGCTTAAATAGCCACTCCAGTTGAGCTCGCTTGGATTGACGTCTTGAGGAAATCCATCACCTCCTTCAAGAAACATGTAGAGCTAGATGATTATGTTTCAGATGCCCAAGCTAGAGCAACCAAGTTTTCAGAGTGGTATGGAAAAATACTAGATGAATTACAAGAAGATTCTAAAAGCCACAGAGGACCACCTAATTATGTATTTTTGTGCAGACTACTATAGCAGTGCCTAAGGGAAGTGGCTTTTAGAGACATATTTTAAAAAGTCAAGGAAGAAGAGAATACAAAATCTTTGATCCTATTTGAACAAGTTCAAGTTGTAACACTCTTTGATAGTTGTAAGAAGAGCTTCAGCGTAAATCACATGAAAAAGACCTTTGTCAACGCGTTTCGAACCAACTAGTGTGGTTCATCGTCAGGACAAGTTGAAGATACAGATCTAGTTCAGCGTGTTAAATAGTCTAAGCAGAGACTCAAACGGCTAAAAAGACTAACGGCTACTTTCCAACCCAGGACCCCAGTCAAACTTCCTTTAACGAGTACTGAAGATGAAAGTGCCTAAGGGAAGTGGCTTTTAGAGACATATTTTAAAAAGTCAAGGAAGAAGAGAAGATGAAGGTGCCTAAGGGAAGTGGCTTTTAGAGACATATTTTAAAAAGTCAAGGAAGAAGAGAATACAAAATCTTTGATCCTATTTGAACAAGTTCAAGTTGTAACACTCTTTGATAGTACTGAAGATGAAGGGAAGCATTAAGGGGAATACTTGCAAGCAATGTTTTTGTTTTGGGTGTTGCAAAACTTGCTGAAGTTTTCGAAAGGGATGGAATGTCCTTTTTGGCCAGTTGTGAAAACTTACTATCTTGATCATTGGTCATTGATGACTTGGAAACATTCAAGTCAAGCTGGATGAGGAAGTATTGGAAAAAGGTTGTCATGTTTGCGGATAATTCTGGCGCAGATCTTGTAGTAGGGATATTACCTTTTGCAAAAGAGTTGCTTCAATGAGATACACAGGTGGTTTTAGCTTTAGCTGCCAATGATTTACCATACATTAACGATGTTACCTAAGTCTAAATTGGTGGAAATTGTCTCAAAAGTGAAAGAGATGAAAGATGGGAGGGAATATATTTTGGGAGTAGAAGCAAAGAACCTTCTTATTGTAAATTCTGGAACTAATTTATGTATTGCCTGAGCTTGCATTTTTATAGAATGATGTTGATCTAGTTGCTTTGGAGGGTATGTGTTACGCCCTGAGGAATCGGGCGCTCCACACACGGGCGGGCGACCCACACGATGGGCGAGCGAACCTTCACCCGACGAAACGTGCACGACCCGGGCGCCGGGCGTGGCACACGAAACAGCATTACCGGTGAGGCGAAGGCAACACAGGGGCAGTAGGGCGGGTCATGCGATGAACGCCCGAACACACAAGGAGGATGGTCGATTGGGAGAACGGGTGGATAGCCAAACAATGGTGGAGGGCTGCGCGGACGTGCGCCCACCCGCCCGAACGGTCAGCAAAACGAACATCACCGGTGGAGCGAGGCACTCACACGGGCAGCAAGGGGCGGGTCATGCGACGACCGCCCCGACCAAACATCAAAGGGACACAGCGAAGGGCGTGGGACCGAACGAAGGGCGAGGGCGACACGGTAGTGCCCGCCCGCCCGAACGAAACAGCGTGCACACTCACACGGGACGCCGAACGACAGCGGGCAACTTCAACGCCGAACAACAGCGACATGGAGTGAAGCGGTTCGATGAGGGAAGGACGCACGCGGGTTGGACGAGCGTAAAAGGGGGTGGCAGCTTATATCCTCTTGGCGTGGGCGGCCTTGTGCAACAAGGGCCGACCCGCCGAAGAGGAAGAGACACAACGGTTCAAGGATAAACGAGTCGGCTTGGGGCGGCGGACGATCATTTAACATGTTTCGGGGGTCGGCTTGGCAAGTCGACACCCCTCCCCAAATCGGCGGTGGAGCCATATAAATGGCAGCGCACTTACCATTTGGACATCATCAATCTGAACTCGATCAAGGACGATCAAGGAGTGCGAAGATCTCAAAGTCTCCAAACGGGAGTCGAACTAAACGCAGGCAGCGTAACATGTGAGACAGATTTCGGTTAAAGGAGGCGGAGTAGGGGTCGGTTAACACGCAGTGCGAACTGCGGACGGAGGTCGTCGGTCAGGTGAAACGGAGGCGCATGCGGTGCGCATAATAACATAACAGAGATGTGGTAATTGCCAGTCTCGGCAAAGGCGCATGCGATGCGCACACAGTCATAAGGGGCAAAGGTATATTGCCGGTCGGTGTGAACGAAAGAAGCACGCGGTGCGGGCATCGTTATAAACGACCCGACAGTCGTATTGGCCGCGGGCCTGTTGAATAGCTCGTGCAGCTGCAAGCTCACGACATTGTAAACAAGAATTGATAAGTATAATAGAGATACGAGGGCGCAATTTGGTTGGGAGTTGCCCCTCCCGTAAAACAATGGTGTTAATGTTCTGGAATGCATTCTATGTTATTGCTGTGGTTTTATTACTGAAAGAATTATAATTAAACAGAGTTATTATAATTGTTGTTCAGTATATGTTTATAAATCGGTCATAAGAGTTAAATGTTCGGTTTATGAAGTTTTACATTAATTCACTAGGAGGAATTGAGTGTTGGAAAGTTGAAGGCGTAGTCCACATACGCTCAAACCAAGCGTAAGGTGGTGCCGCACCCGCCCAATAAACAAAAAAAATATTGGGGGCGTGACAGATGGTATCAGAGCTCGGTTGGAGAGTTGATTAAGCAGAAATTGAAGGTGGTGAATGGTCGGAACCAGGTCACAAAGGAATAAAGAAATGGCAGCCAATTCTCAAGCCGGGTCTAACCATGCAATGAAGGACACGGAGTTCATTGACAAGGTACTCAGGAGGATGGATAGCTTGGAAAACTCTTGGAATCAAGAGGTGGATTCGTTGAAACGGGAGACCATCTCAGGGATAAAAGAGGAACTTAAGGAGCTCCGAGCGCAGCATGACGAGCTCAAAACACAGTTCGAGTACACCGACTTTTTGTGTACACTACTTGAAGGAAGAATGAAGGAGGTCGAGGAGGCGAGGGATCAAGGGCTGGCAGAGCTCGTGAATGTGAAGGCAAACCTCGACAAGGCCAATCAAGCTCTTGAAGAGGCCCGAGATGAGATCGTGGTGTTGAAAAGGGTTGTAAGGCACAACTCAGGTGGGGGAGTGCCCCATGTAAAAGTCAAAGAACCAGAGTCGTACGACGGGACGAGGAGTGCGAAGGTTCTTGGTAATTTCTTATGGGACATGGAGCAGTATCTAGAGAGGCTGAATCTATCTAAAGGAGAAGCACAGGTCAAGGTAGCTGCACAGTTCCTGACTAACGATGCCAAAATGTGGTGGAGAAGGAGGGCAGATCAAATTGCTAATGGCAGTGCGGATGATATTACCTCCTGGGAAGATATGAAGAAGGCCTTGCAATCACACTTTAGCCATCAGGACGAAACGTGGGAGGCAAGGACCAAGATCAAATTCATCAAACAGACGGGGAGCTTATAGACCTACCAGCAAGAGTACTCGAGCGCAGTCTTGGAACTTCCTGATATGGCCGAAAAAGACAAGGTCTTCAATTTTATTATTGGGTTGAAGCCGTGGGCTCGTAATGAGGTGAAAAGGCAGAAGATCAGGACACTTGAGGAAGCCTTCGCTGCGGTCGATAGACTCGTAGACCATTATGACAAGACTTCTAATGAGAAAAAGAAGTCTGAGAAGACGAAAGAGAAGAAAAAGGAAGACACTTCAAAAGCAGATAACTCGCCAAGGGAGAAAAAGCATTTGAAGTGCTGGTTGTGTGCAGGGCCACACATGGCGAAGAGCTGTCATTCTAAGCCAAAGGTGACCGCTGCTGTTCAGGAGGAAGAAGAGGACAATACTTCCATAGGGATGATGCAGATCCTCAGAGCCTCTGCCACAACGGAGACAACCTCTAGGAGGAATCCTGAGAGGAATAGGTTGGAATATGTGAACATGAAGATTGGTGGAACCGAGGTGCTCACAATGGTTGACAGTGGGGCCTCACACAATTTCATGAGTGAGGACACCGTGAGGAGGTTGGGTTTAAAGTTTGTGCCGGTAGAAGCACATATGAAAACCGTGAACTCTCCCCCGACAGCAATCCTCGACATAGCGGAAAAGGTGGACACGGTGCTTGGTGAGTGGTCTGGGAAAATTGACTTCACCATAGTACGAATCGATGACTACGAAGCAGTATTAGGGATGGAGTTCATGAAGCAGTTTGAAGCCATGGTGGTGCCTCATCTAAGAAAACTCTTCATTTATGATGGGAGAGAGGATGTGCCCATAGGGATTCCTACCGTGGGCTTGACTAAAACACATCATAAGCTAGGAGGGATGCAGATGGAGGACAGGGAAAAGACAAACGAACGGTTGTCGACCATGGAGGCGAAACTTGCTGAACAGGATTTGGTCATCCGGTCACTCTCGGATAGTATCTTGGAATTGACAAGAAGGCTAGAGATGGTGGAGGACAACGAAGACGATGTGTATGTGAGACCGAACATCCAAAAAGAAGATCGGGAAGCATACCTGCGACGGATGGAAGTTGAAGATCCAGACAAATGGATCGAATTGATTAGTGAAGGAGAGCCGCCTGGCTCGTCCTCTTTGAAATCTTCTTAATTGAGATGGGAGGAAGGGCTCATTGTTGGCTGCTCAAGACAGTGAGCCCGCAAGGTGATTGGGTAGGTAGGATGGTCCCATGTGCGGCAGGAAATTGGGGGTTCCCATGAGCCTGGGCGGGGACCGGAAAAGTAAGTGTGGGCACATAAGTTGAAATGTGTGACACTTGCTCAAAGTTACACATACAAGCCCAGTAACCGAATGGAGATCATCACAGATGAAGCTACATATAGACTGCTGGCAGAATTCGGTGGAGGACCGCCGGATGAAATGTTGTCGGGACGACAACGGAATAGGGTGGGGGAGGATGTTACGCCCTGAGGAATCGGGCGCTCCGCACACGGGCGGGCGAACCTTCACCCGACGAAACGTGCACGACCCGGGCACCGGGCGTGGCACACGAAACAGCATTACCGGTGAGGCGAAGGCAACACACGGGCAGTAGGGCGGGTCATGCGATGAACGCCCGAACACACAAGGAGGATGGTCGATTGGGAGAACGGGTGGATAACCAAACAATGGCGGAGGGCTGCGCGGACGTGCGCCCACTCGCCCGAACGGTCAGCAAAACGAACATCACCGGTGGAGCGAGGCACTCACACGGGCAGCAAGGGGCGGGTCGTGCGACGACCGCCCCGACCAAACATCAAAGGGACACGACGAAGGGCGTGGGACCAAACAAAGGGCGAGGGCGACACGGTAGTGCGCCTGCCCGCCCGAACAAAACAACGTGCACACTCACACGAGACGACGAACGACAGCGGGCAACTTCAACGGCGAATGACAGCGACATGGAGTGAAGCGGTTCGATGAGGGAAGGACGCATGCGGGTTGGACGAGCGTAAAAGGGGGTGGCAGCTTATATCCTCTTGGCGTGGGCAGCCTTGTGCAACAAGGGCCGACCCGCCGAAGAGGAAGAGACACAACGGTTCAAGGATAAACGAGTCGGCTTGGGGCGGCGGACGATCGTTTAACATGTTTTGGGGGTCGGCTTGGCAAGTCGACACCCCTCCCCAAATCGGCGGTGGAGCCATATAAATGGCAGCGCACTTACCATTTGGACATCATCAATCCGAACTCGATCAAGGACGATCAAGGAGTGCGAAGATCTCAAAGTCTCCAAACGGGAGTCGAACTAAACACAGGCAGCGTAACATGTGAGACAGATCTCGGTTAAAGGAGGCGGAGTAGGGGTTGGTCAGCACGCAGTGCGAACTGCGGATGGAGGTCGTCGGTCAGGTGAAACGGAGGCGCATGCGGTGCGCATAATAACATAACAGAGCTGTGGTAATTGCCAGTCTCGGCAAAGGCGCATGCAATGCGCACACAGTCATAAGGGGCAGAGGTATATTGCCGGTCGGTGTGAACGAAAGAAGCATGCGGTGCGGGCATCGTTATAAACGACCCGGCAGTCGTATTGGCCGCGGGCCTGTTGAATAGCTCGTGCAGTTGCAAGCTCACGACATTGTAAACAAGAATTGATAAGTATAATAAAGGTACGAGGGCGCAATTTGGTTGGGAGTTGCCCCTCCCGTAAAACATTGGTGTTAATGTTTTGGAATGCATTCTATGTTATTGCTGTGGTTTTATTACTGAAAGAATTATAATTAAACAGAGTTATTATAATTGTTGTTCAGTATATGTTTATAAATCGGTCATAAGAGTTAAATGTTTGGTTTATGAAGTTTTACATTAATTCACTAGGAGGAATTGAGTGTTGGAAAGTTGAAGGCGTAGTCCACATACGCTCAAACCAAGCGTAAGGTGGTGCCGCACCCGCCCAATAAACAAAAAAAATATTGGGGGCGTGACAGTATGGCTCGTGGGATTGAGACCAATCTCTACGTGCAGTTCAAATGTGAATTATAGTACAAATAGAGACCCAGAGACCGAGTTTTATCGTTGTCATTTCGTCAAATGTGGACAATGTCCAATGTGTATTCATTGGAAGGCCATGCCCCTTCTTATATATAAGTGTGTTCTGGCTTTTCACGCTTGAGAAGGCTTGTGTAACTTTAATTCTAAGTTAGTTGCACTATCCATTCCAACTTCTGATGGAGCACGGTCATGTTGCCAGCTAGAAGGACCCTCCTACATGGAACCTCATCCCTCATCCTCACTCTACTCACCAGTACCGTTGTTTCTTTTCCTTATAATATGATCCACTTAATTTTAAATTTGTTAATCGTAAGCGGTGACCCATTCATTTGCTCCACATGCAAAGTAGTAAATAGGAAACCACGCGGTCTGTGCCAATTATTTAGCCGAAACAAGTTTTGGAAATTTTCTCTACTTCTTTATTTTATGCTCCCAAATACTTGCATGCATGTTCATGGTGTCTTTTGGGACTTCATCCATCACATGGGCTGATATTTGCATGCGTGTTCATGGTGTCTTTTGGGACTTCATCCATCACATGGGTTGATATTTGTAGATTGTATAAGAAGAAACAACAAATGGATTAACCTTCATCATGATGCCCAATAGATCTCCCATCGCTGTGGAAAAATAGTATCTAGGCTTTCTTGCCCTCACCAGCAACGGCGGTCATACATTCACTTATTCACAGTGGAGTTTGATATGATCAAGACAATGGAGTTTGATACGATCAAGACAGTGGAGATCTATGACCCCGACGACGACGCCTCATCTCAATGGAGACAAAGTCTTCAGAATATTGGAATGGGGAGGACCATGTGGTAGAGAAAAGACAAATAATTGGGCATGATACAACTAAGCAAGTTTTGTCAATATTTTGTGAAACAGTTTGTTCACCTGGTGGTGCTTATATGGGATAATTTGGTAAATCTTATGTGCATGCATTTAGCAGTGGGTTGTGTTCGTGGCAATATGATCTTTCTAAACTTTAATAGTGGGTTACATTTGTGGCAATATGATCTTCCTAAATCTTTGATTCTTTCGGTGTACCTTTGCACCTTTAGGGGCAATTGCTAGTTTAATTATTGGTAATTATTATGTGGTTGTTAAATATTTAATTTCTATACAATATGTTGAAATATTTATAAATTAAAGGTGAAAATTTTTGTCTAAGTTAGTTATGCTCTTTTAATTAATGTATCTCAAATTAATTAATTAAAAAATGTCATATAAACATGTGTCACACATGACATATGGTATTGATAAGTCATAGTATTGTAATAAAGACTATTTATAAGTTAAGAATTTCCATCATAAAATAGGGTGAATTTCTATGGTTAAAAATATTGTTACATATTTTTTTAATGTATATATGTTTACCTCTTATATTAATTCATTTTATAATTAATAATAATAATAATTTAGATTAAAGTCATAATTTAGTTACTTTTGATGATTTTTTTAATCTTAGCGATGTGATATATATCATGGATTGATGTCAATAGGATTTTACCAACCACTTATTTTGTATGGCAACACTAATTGATATTATACTAAGACAACCATATAATTTAAATGGTTGATAAATACATATAGCCATCAAAATATTTATGTGTAATTTCTAACGTTGAGAATTTGTAACGCTACGATAGGAATGTGGATCATAAATTGAAAAATGGTTTGGAAGCCCTTCATTTTATCCATTAGATCATGTATATGATGAAGAATATTCTTAAAATATTAAATCTAGACCATTTATGATTTTTTAGTTTTTTTAAAGAATGGAAATTTTAGAAACCCTATTCCAAAAGACCACGCTTATCGACATAATAGAGTGAATAGACATAAAAATAAAAATAAATTTTAGCCTCGTGGACGTTAAAATAATTTCTTTCTTCTTTCTTATATATATAAAGTGAATTATGTTCTTGCTAATTAGTTTGGTGGTCTTAGATTTATCAAATAAGTTAGTACAAAGTAATTTATGTATCGATTTTTTAGGTGATGTATTTATGTCAAGTTTTTAATTATTAATTTGAAGTCTTAGTATTTTTAGTGTTATGTCGTTAAGATACTGAAATTTGTTATCATACTCTCAAGTACTTTGATTTCAAAAATAGTTATTTTTGGTTTTTTTTTTTTTGTAGCTAGGTTGAGCCTAGGTCAAAGTTAGCACATCTATTGGATGGAGCAATAATCTACCCACAATGGGATGTTATCACAAGGATTGTGCAAAGCTCGGTCAAGCTTATGGTTCTTAATTTATGTTAAAAGGCCTCCCTTTTAGCCTCTTGTAATAGCTTTTGTGAGAGAATGTAACCACCCTCTCTCTCTATTTAGAGATAAGCTACCATCATTCTAGCTTGTTTATGTTTTACAATATTCTATTATTTTACACATTAATACAAGTTGGGTTTTCGCTGCATTACTATGCTTGTTGCTATATTTTTGTATGTGCGTGTGTGTTACATTTCCGTTCCTACCTTTCTTTTCATTCCTTTAGCGGTGTTACATAGCAATTTGTCACCGTCCCTGCTACCCCTCTGCCGCATCTTGGAGGACTCATTCCAGGACCTATGAGAAGTGACATGACCTGCAAACACTTGCATTGCATTCCCCTGAACATGAGCTTCATTTACCCTGAAGACATCTCCTGCTAAAAAACCCTAAAAATAGCACTTTTTCCATTGGCGCAGTTCCATAGTGCAGCCCTCGCGCCAATGGGGGAAATCCTCCAAAGAGGGCGCGCCAGTTGGTGCTCTGTCATAGAGTCACACCCGCGCCAACCATAATCAATGGTGTTTTTTAACAAACAAACAGCGGAAGTTTCATCCTAACAAATTACTGGACTGAATCTATCTTGAGTTGGGTGGTTTGGCTACGGATTTCCATAGAGAGGAAGTGGTTTGCCACCTCTCATGGAAGCTTCCTTGATGATAAGGCCAATCCCATGATTATTGTGGATGATCCCAACTCCCCTTCCTCCATCTATAAAAGCTTGTCCATTTTCCTTGGCAAGCTAGTTCCAGAGATTCAGAATTGTCAAGTTTCCAAGAGCTTCATGCTGCAAGAGCCTTCTTTATCCCTATAAGGCCAAATCCAAGTAAGGAGATTCTTGTCCAAAAACCAAAGAGAGAGAGGCTTGTTCCTATTCCCAACAGGCTTTGCAAGACATGTGCTGCTGACTACCCAGCCAAAGGAGAATCTAGCGTCAGAACTTTGGTTGTATTCTTCTTTGATTATTATTAATAAACGACTATTGGTTATGGTTCCAATCTTATTGTTATTTGTAATGATGATGAGTTATATCCTTTTTTACTGATATATAGTTGCATATGCTATATTTTATGCTTGTGTTTGTATCGTTTCTTGTATGTGCAGGTGTCTATTCATGGAGATCGTGGGGATTGTGATCTGCCAAAGCAAAGGAACAGGAGCGTCACCTCTTCTACAAGCACTAACATTGGAATCCAGGTAGGCCTTCATCACTGGTCTTTATTCTGCAATTAGGAACTTGCGTTGTAGTGTTGTATGATTGTTGCTAGACCCGGTCTGGGCTAGTAGGGGTCGCCTCTGTTCGCAGAGGGGATTTACCTCCTCGACAATTTGGCGACTCCACTGGGGAGCTTGTCTTGCCTTTTTGGTTGTTTCTTGGTTTTTACCTGCTTGGTTAGCCTTCTGGGTTGAGTTCTTTTGCTATTTTTGCTTCTTGGTTTACTTGGTTATCGTTGGCCTGGTTTTGGATTGCTTATTTTTCATTTTGGCACAGCAACGCCAATTGGCGCTAGTTGTCAATGTATTACTCGCGCCAATCCTTAAAAGGCGCTAGTTTTAGCCTTACAGTCGTGCCAATTGGCGCCAGTTGTCAATTTACTACTCGCGCCAAGCCATAAAAGGCGCTAGTTTCAGCCTTACAGTTGCGCCAGGCGTGGGGACTGCTAGGGTTTGCTTGATTTTAAGCCTTCTGAGCCTGGTCTTTGATTTTGGTTATATTTTCTCGACTGCTTGAGTGTGTTGGAATCTTGTTTGACTGGTTTTAACCTTCATTCTTTGGTTGTTTGCCATTTTCTATCGATTCCACGTTTTTAGCCCTAGGGCATCTAGTGGCTTTGTGTGTCGAGCCTTCCTTAGGAGTTTTTGGTCTTTTATTGGTCCAGTTTGTTAGACTCCATCTTATGTCAATATGAGATTGATTCTTCTTCAAAACCCTGTTTTGAAGAAGAAATCATTAAATGTGTTTTAGATTATGTAATTTATTCTTCGGCTCTTCAAAAGGCAGCAGTGACTTCAAGCTCCTATCCTTGCACAAGCACAATTCAAAACATCATCAGCAATCATGTCCATGTCTAGAAACTGTCTTGTTACAGTTGTCTTTTGGTTATACAATTCTCCATACATTTGGGTGCTCAGATCTAGTTACTTAGCAAAAGAATCGTTGGAATGAAAGGCATACTTTAATCTCTTGACAAGCATATGCCTGCGGCCTTGTTGCTTAACCTCTGCTGCAGACTTCTTGGCACATGGATTTACATTATGTAGGGAATTCCTGAAGCAGTTCTTGATCTGAAGGTTCGGCTTGGTATGCCTGCTACACAATGGATCAGTTTTTATAATGCTCATCGGCCGATGAAAACAGAGATGTCACTATAATGTGGCTGATACAAGACTTACGAGTAGTGAGCTTCTTGCTCAAGTTTGTGGGCTCTTATTATGGATGCGGGAAATGGATTTACTGCACAAGTTTATGAGCTTGATGATAGTCATGATTTCAAGATAAATAAGATGTACAATATGCCTTGGAGAATATGAAGAGAAGGACATATTGCGGGTCTTGCCTACCTGTGGCCATGCATTTCACATTAACTGTATTGATGTATGGTTAAGGCAACACTCAACCTGTCCTGTTTGTCGAGTATTTCTTCGAGGTTCTTATGGTAGAAGAACTGTAATATGTGCATTTTTTAAGCATATCAACCCAGCCAAGTTACACTCCTAGAGTCATTTCTGAAAGTCCGTTCGAACATTCTCATGCTTATTTTGACAGCAGCGGAGAATATCAATATAGAGATAGAAACCCTGGTCAAGAGCAATCTACAATCTCATTTGCCTTAGAGCAAAACCAGTCTGAGAATGACTGTCATGGAACTGATCGATTTAATTCTAAAAGAGAAAACACTTTACGCTACATCGCTGAAAACAGTTGTGAAGCTCAAGCTTTTTCCCATATGCAGCTCAATAATGCAATAAATGATGGTACTCAATCTGAATCTCAGGTTCTTTCTCAAAGTATGATTGATGAGATGTCTACAGTGCATGGGTTAAAGCCTTTTAGGGGGTTAGAAAATGGCAACATGGCAGCTTGCATTCCAGATGAAATTCAAGGAAGGCAGGACTTTGTTTCTTTGCGAATCGATTCTAGTGAAACCAAAGGGACTGTATCATCATACCATGGTCAGCAAATGAGAAATATTGGAGATTTTGAACAGATTGTCGAACTGTCTAGTGCACTAGACAAATTTCATAGTGGTTTAACTGCTTCAGGCATTATTGGAACTGGTATTTCCTTGAATTTGGATGAAGGGCTATGTGAAAATTATTGGAACGCCATGGGCACTGTTGTACTTCATCAGTTTTTATGTAATAACGGTGTTGCTTCTTGTCAACCTGGTGGTTGCATTCGTATTGGAGGCATTTTTTGCCGAAACAGAGCTTGCTGGCACTGCTCTCTTAGCTAAAAGGCAGATTTCTTCACTACTACCAAGGGCCATGTTGACTGTAATAAATGGAAGGTTTATGGCTTAATAAGGAGCAAGATTTTCATCTTCGAGGAAAGGTTTGTATTTATTGTGGTGGGTTGTGCGACTACCATTGTTTGAAGGATGGATTGGAGTTGTGGGAGCCGTCTTCCCTTGTTGGTTGAGGCAACTGGCCTCTATTATGTTTTCTGGGTACGTTTTGAGGAGAGACTAAACCATTGTTTGCACAGAGCTGAGCGCTCTTCTTCCTTGATGACCGTGTGAGCTTTTCTTGTAGCAAAGATTCAAATTTCAGAGGACACATTCATTTGGTTGGTTGTATATGTGTATTCTCAATCGAGTGGATCCATGTGACTTTAATGTAGCTGTAACAAAGGCAGAAAGACAGAGAGATAAAAAAGTCGATTTCCTTGGGGTCTTGATTACAACAGTGTATTAAAGAGATGGTACCACTGGAACTCACATCATCATTGAGAGATATGCTACACGAACTTGGATCACTGTGTCACAAAAACTTACATCATAATTCTTTCTTCTAGATTTCGACTTTATGTATGATGACTCACCACAGATTTTTGTCCCAATATTTGTCTCTGTCATAAAGGATTCGAAACATACAATTCTGATCTTTATTGTCACTTCAGTCAATTTGGATTGGCGCTGAGTTATACACAGTCCAAAGATTTGATTAATCTACAGTCAATTGCTCAGGTCATAAGTAGTCTTGGATTTATAGAGCGTTGTGCTTCAGAACATCCCTTTAGGACTTGTCCTAGATAACTTCTCAAAGTGTCAATAAATTCGAACCATTATTGACTATTTGGATCACAAATAAAGAGCTCAATGTAGCTCTTCAGACTTCAGATTTTTCAACAGTAGCTTTAGAACTTGGACAAAGAGTATATTACGGACTTGTCAGAGAAGCTGTTATACAGTGTAGCTGGGCATCGTATGGAAGAGATAAATCATAAAAGCCTGTGCGCAGGGGCTCTAACTATAGCAAATGGGAGTTATTAAAGTTGGTTGAAGCACGTGAACACTACAAAAACATGAAGAGTGTCACGATGTACAAATTAGATGGCCGACAACAGGTTTGCATTGCTGGTTTGCAAGAATTTTAAATCTTAGATGTTCAGGTTGTGAGGGATTATATTGAAAAAGGAAATGCATCCCGAAGTACTGGTTCAACAGGTGCCAATGGGGAGTCTTCACGATCTCATGCTATCTTACAGCTGGTTGTTAAGAGACACGTCAGTGGCAATGCATTTCCGGAAATTTGGAGAGCATTTGCAATTTCCAGAGTGTGCAAAGTGGTAGAGAAAAAGATGTGATTTGCCTATGCTTATTTTCAGTAAATGGGAGTGACACCTGTAATGCCACCTATTCACCAGATTCAACAGATTCGAATGGAAGGAGCGCTATTCTCTCTTCAGAAAGCGCTGATTGTTTTTTTTTAGTTTCATTTATTAATAATGATAAAACAAATCCCTGGTTTTGGGGTCGATTTGTTTTCCCTTAGCAAAGATTATTTAATGTATTAAAAAATGATTTGTGGGTGAAGGGAGAGTTCTGAGTGCTGAGAGGTGTGTGTGTAGCAGAGCTTCTATTGTACAGTTATTGACAGAGATTTTTAATGAAATTACACAGCTCTGACTTCTGAGATTCCTGTGGTATGAAAGTTAGCATAAGTTTTTCTTCTGTTTCATATGTAATATGTTATGTTTCATTTCACTTCATAATCATTTCTGAGTGAACAAATGAAGTGTTTAGGTAGAATTCATAGTATTGTATGCTTTGCCTATAAGTTTGTTCATGTTCAATGTTTTCTACTGTTTAAGGAGGATTCAAAGGTATTGTTTGCCCTCCTTAGCTCCTCACCAGTCTTGCCATCCCATTTAATCTCAATTTGATGTTAAATTTCTTGCCTACCTTGCCTCAGTCATTAATCTATGTTACTCATTATCTTTCTCTGCTCAAGCTGTGACTTTGCCCATGCAGCCCAGAAAAACCCCATCTTTTTATTAAATCAACCCTTTTGATCAGTTTACTAGCCTAATATCAGTGTTACCCTATTGGTCATCTCATCTATTGGAGATTTTACGAGATAGACCGGAAAGAGCCTTCTCCTGCCCCGTAGGGCTAGCTACGAGGCTAAATGGTTTGATGTTGCCTTAGAGTTTACCTTTCTCAGCCTGAGGTGAAATTTCAAGCGCTAATAGGGTACATTGAAGAGTTTTGTTGCCTTAGGTAAGAGCTAAGGAAGGAAGGCTCTGCTTCTTGCGCTTAGATAGATAAGGAAAGGTCCCTGTAGTTGAGTGCACAGGACACCTAGGTAGAGTCCGCAACTGAGTGCATGGACCCCTGTAGTTGTGTGTGCAGGCTAAGAAGAGTCTGTAATTGGTGAATTGAAGATCAATAAAGACAGTTTTCCAAAGAATTACTGAGTATTTCCGTTGTATCTATTTATGTTATATGTTGCCGATGAATGACATGTTTTATGAAATAAGGGTTGAATGCTATGTGAATTTACTGAATCTATCTTAATAATGTATGAAATGAATGCTTAGCCACTTCTGTGAAGTTTCAGATCATTTCTCTTATGTTTTCTGACGAATAAAGTAGATCTACGCGAACTCCATTCCAGGGTTACTTTTTGATGCGCATAAGTAGGTAAATCGGTTTTTTAAGGTCTGCAAGGACTGATCAAGGACCTTTGTGAAGGTATGAAGGCCTCTTTAACTAAGTTACAGTAACAAGCCCTATAATTCTATCGATCTATGCGGAGGTAGATCTAAGGTGCTGGAAGATGTCACGCTAGTCTCTAGATGCAGAAGCTTGGTTCTTGCATACCCCCATACTGCTTCGAGTTAGACTGTATCCTGCGCTACGCGGGTTGTTGTCGAAAGGGCCATTAGTGTAGGGTTTTTTTTGTTGTCACAACTAACACTAAACCTAGGTCAGGACCCCCTAAGCCAACAAATGGTTTTGTTGTCAGGACCACGATCTGCTTAAAGACATGTGTGATGTCGCATCATCGGAATCTGATTAAGAAAGAAATTGAAGATTGGTTGGATGGGAAGATTCACGAGTTCGCGGTGCAAGAAAATAGGAATTTGTGCCTATCATAGGAGGATTGGTTAAATAGATATATGTATATGAAGATACATGAAATGTTCTTTTGCACTTTTCCAATTAAAATATATGAGTGGTTAGCTAAATTGACAGACAACCAGGGAAGGTGGAAGCTCAATAGTCTGATAGTGTGGACTTCAGAATTAGTGCGACAACTAGAGGCCTCTGAAAATAAGATCGCGTGGGCTACTGATCATTGGCTGGATCTAATTCTAGGAGGATTTGTTATTGAATTTTTAGTTGATACCTCAGTCAGCTATAGCAAAGTGGAGCGAAGATTCTTTAAGGGACCACGAAGTAAGTATTTAAGGTCATTGAATACTTGGATTAAAATGATATTATATGAAAAGAGGGTAGTGCCATTACCTTAATGTTCAGAGCTATGCAAAGTGGAAGATTCTTAGGAAATTGTGAAGGATTGGGACCAGAGTATAGTCCATTGATTGGACCTCCTTCAAGTGACGATGAAGGGACGGTGCAGACTACGCCGCACAATGTTGTTCAGCTAATAACTCAGGGTATTCCTAGAACAAATAATCCATCCACTCCACCTCCACCTCCACCTCCACCACATACACGTTCACCCACACCTCCACCTCCACCGCCACCATTCAACATAGTGAACACAATGAAGATGTCGAACTTCAAGGGAATAGGAAGTGAAGATCTAGATAAATTCTGGTTTGCTGCGAATGGTGTATGGAGAGCACAAAAAATAACTGATGATAATATAAATAAGGTGTAGTTGGTTACTACCTTGCAGGATCACACACTAACCTGTTACATTAAGTATTGCGCTAATAATACTCGTGCATCACTAGCAAAGACTCAAATAACTCTGAATAAGGAATTTAGTAAGCCTAAATCTAAGGTGCAGTGGGTAATTGAATTTAAAGAGATCAGGATGAAGGTAGAAGAGACACCTTGGGACTTTGATCAGAGGTTGAAGTGCTAGATCAGATAGGCTAACATGTAGATCTCAGATAGCCAACATCGCAACTGGTTTATCGCATCGCTTTTACCACATTTAATAATTTCTCCGTCATAACAGAAGATAGAAACGTAGGCAGAATCCCTGGAGATTGCGATGAGGATACACACATCACTTATTCAGGATACAAATATACGGGTGCAATAAATTCACTCGTAGTTAGCAAGCCTGCGCCTAGAATTGTAGAGCTTAAAGAAAGAAAGGGAGGCTAAGCCAAAAGTGCGCGTAGAGGTTTGTTGTTTGAAATTCAAGGGCCACGGGAACGATACATATCACTGTCCCGTGTATGCGAATTATATTGTAGGAGGGGTGCCAATTCCCCTAAATCCAGGAGCCCCAGTAGGGCTGGGCATGGGGGTTGCACTATGGTGCACCATTTTTCAAGTTATTGAACAACATGTAATGAATAACTGCCATTTACTTCAAAAGTTCGTTCACACACCCCAACAGTTGTTCTATAATTTCTGTGAATATGTGGACAATGATGAACACCATTGCCAAAGCTATTAGATGATGATGGAAAGAGACCATACTTACCATATGCAAGTAGAGACTTGGCCTCTAGATCAAGGTGCAGGAGGAGCGCACACAGGTTTTCAAGGCCGAGGATGAGGACCTAGTAGAGGTCGCAGTCAGATTATCTGCTATAAATGTGGACAACAAAGGCACTTTGCGTGAGATTTCATGAATCCGATGCACCCTTCATGTCAATACTATAGACAATACGACCATGCCATAGAAGAATTTTTGGTGTTGATAGCTAAACTGCAAGAGAAGAAAATGCAGCCTCAGCAGCCTTTGCAGAATTTACAAATGATGAGGGTTGAACCCTGTGAGGAGGATCAAAGCACTAATATTGTACTATTAAGTGGTATGATGACTGGCACAAATAAGGGTAAGAAACCTAAAGATGATGAATGGTTCCACACATCTCCGGAGAAAGAAGCCACCTTTGACCTTAATCGTGTGAAGGAAACATTCATCGAAGCCAAGTAAAGCTTCGCTGAGGCCTCCACCTCAAGAAGTTAGGAAAAAACATAAGAGCTCAGTGCGACACAAGAAGTCGATCCTTTCATACTTATTACATTTTTGGAGACCTGCATAAAGCTACTGCATGATAGGAAGGTTGTGGAAATATTGTAGGACTTAATAGACAAGTGCGCCAATAAGGAAAAGAATCCTTCAGAGCAGTGCACAGTTAGGAAGATTGGTAAGCATAAGGAACGAATAGGATGTGAGATGCAACTAACAGCGCAGAAAGGTGATTATGAAATGGACCAGGATATTTTGGATTTAGGGTCTGATGCAAATTTTCTATCAAAACAGACATGGGAAAGGATGGGGAGACCTACGCTGCAAGGGTATCCGATTCAGCTCAGGATGGCGAATCAGCAGAAAATCATACCCATGGGATGATTATATGGAGTAACGGTGGATATTGAAGGTGCGAGTGTGGTAGCGGACTTTGAAGTTATAGAAATTGTTGATGACAGTAATCCCTATCCCACGCTCCTAGGAATCAACTGGGCTATTGATATGAATGGGTTCATTAAGTTGAAGAAAAGAATAATGTCATTTGAAAGAAAGTCTCTTAGGGTTATAGTGTCACTGGATCCTGCAGAAGGTGCGCGCTATATTGAACCAGTCTGCAATTATGAAGAAAGTGACGATGAGCTAGATCAAATCTACAAGATAACAACGTGAGATCAATATTGGATCAATCCAACGGCGGATGGATGGATTTCATGGGATCTAGAGAGTTCCTACACTTCTGATTCAGATGAGGAATTAGAGCATTAGACAAACTACTTACATGAGGTTTCTACATTGCGTTACAATATGATGACGAAGTCACTGCATTGCATTTTGTTGAAGGTAAGAAAGTTAACTTATTATGATGGTTTGACTGACATAGATATTTTTTTAGATGAATTTGAGCATGAAGTCCCTGAAGACCACTACTTTCAAGCCTTAGAGTTGGTGTTGCACGCTACTCTCGCACGATGTTGAGGTACACAAGGATAATTTTGTTAGATGGCAAGATTACATGAGGATGATGAAGCTACGATTTGGGCATGCTAATACCAAGATGACTGAGAAGTACAATGGGAGGGATGATCCGCGTGATCACCTGGAAAAGTGCAATAAGGCGTGGGGAACAGGACCGCAGCTAGAATGGGTACATATATTTTGTCATACCTTAGATACAATCCCCATGAACTGGTACCTTGAAACAGAGCTCTGCCATGGCACTATGGAATGGCATGTGTTGAAGGAAGAGTCCTTATTGACTTTTAGCTTCAAAGATAGGTTTGCAAACATCGATGAAGCGCTTCAATAAATTAAAGCAGTTATCTTCAGGATACCGAAAGAACTAATGGAATGGACCCAACCAGATTGAAGCACCTAGTTGCGCCATGCCTTGGAATATTATAATGTGACCACTGAAGAGGAGGAATAAGACCCAAGGAACATAAATATTCTAGAGACAGAAAGGCATCGTGAAGTCAAAGGCCCACAAGTAGGGAACCCAAACATCTCTGCACCTTCAAAAACGAAGAAAGTAAACATAGGCACTGAAAAAGAACTAAAGTTCACGAAGATTGGAGACTACTCGGATGACACCATAGTAGACAAAGTTGTTGAATTACTTCACGAATATCAGGAACTCTTCCCCACTAAGCTTTTGGATCTAAAAGGCACACTTGGTGACTTGGGTGTTATGAATATCACGTTGAAGTTGATCGTGAAGCCTGTTAAACAGAGGCCTTATCGACTTAATCCTAAGTATAAGGAAAAGGTTTGCCAAGAGCTAGATAAAATGTTCGAGGTAAGCATTATAGAACCTATTGAAGAGTCTGATTAGGTGAGCCTGATGGTGGTCCAAGAGAAGAAACAAAAGGGTGAAATAAGGATTTGCGTAGATCTGCGGAAGCTTAATGATGCATGTGTTCACGATTCATTTCTAACGTCGTTTAGAGATGAAGTGTTAGACAATGTTGGAGGGAAGGAGGCATATTCCTTCACTGACGAGTTTTCCAGGTATCATCATATTAAGATTGCCCCAGAAGATAGAAGCAAAACCACCTTCGTGACAGAGTGGAGTTGCTTTCAGTACATTTTTATGCCATTTGGATTAAAGAACATGCTTGTGATAATTTCCTACAAAGTCATAGCAGTGTTCAAGGAATTCATTCATAAGTTTCTGGAAGTGTACTTTGATGACTGGACGGTGTTTGGCTTGGTGAAGCACCATGTAGAAAGTTTGCGCCTTATGTTGGATACATGTCAAAGATACGAAATAGCGTTGAATTCGAAAAAATGCATATTTTGTGTTCCTCTTGGGACCTTGCTAGGTCATGTTGTGTGAAAGAAAGGATTGATGGTGGACCCTGCAAAGAGTGTGGTGAGTGTGCCCTTGGAGGCCCCTAGGAATGTCAAGAAGCTACGCACGACGCTGGGACATACGAGATACTATAGAAAATTTATCAAATATTATGCTCAAATTACCGAGCCCATGGAAAAATTGTTGAAGAAGGATGTGACATTCTGTTGGGATGAAGAATGTCAACAAAGCTTAGATGTGTTGAAAGAAAAGATGGTAACTGTGCCAATATTGCTATTCCCCGATTGGAAAAATGAGTTCCATGTACATATGGATACTTCTTGCATTGCACTGGGTGCAGTTCTAACACAGTTCGGTGAAGGAGAAATGGACCATCCTATAGAGGAAGTTATTGAAGGTTGAGAAAAATTATTCAACGACTGACCGCAAAGGGTTGGCCATGGTCTATGCACTGCAAAAATTCAAGAATTATCTGTTAGGAGGACATTTGAAGATGTATACAAGTCATTTTGCCTTAAAATACCTGGTCAACAAGCCTGTGTTGGGGGCCGGGGGGGGAATTTGTAGATGGCTATTATTATTTTAGGAGTATGACTTTGAAGTCATTGTGAAGTCGGGGGGACCTGACCATCTGTCGTGGATTGAAACAGGCAAGGAACCTAGTAATTTGGAGGAAGGGTTTCCAGATGTGCAACTCTTTATGGTGTGCATAGATGATGACCATTTTGCAGACATTATTCACTTCTTAACTATAGGGATGGTGCTGGAAGGATATACAAATCAACAGAAGAGATAATTAGTATTGTGCACAGTCAAATTTTCGGTCATTGCAGGACATTTGTACAAAATGGGTGCAGATGAAATATTACGGAGATATGTGATGGACTTTGAGCGTGATAGTATTCTCTTTGAAGCTCATGGGGGGGCTGCGGGAGGCCATTATGCAAGAAAAGCAACTGCGTAGAATATTTTAAGCGCAGGATTATGGTGGCCAACATTGCACAAGGACTCCCAAGCATACTGTAAGGCGTGCAATGCATGTAAAAGAACTGGCAGACCATCGCGAAGGGATGAGCTACCACTACATCCTGAGGTATATTTGCAGGAATTTGAGAAATGGACGATCAATTTTATTGGGCTAATTCAACCCCATGGAAAGAAAATGGGTGCGCGCTACATTATCACTGCAATGGAATATTTAACAAGATGGGCGAAAGCACAGCCAGTAAAGGATTGTACAAGGGCTATGGCAGTAAAATTATTGTTTGAATATGTCTTAACAAAGTTTGGATGCCCAAATTTTTTTATGAGTGATAGGGGTACACACTTTCTAAATGAAACAATTAGCACGTTGCTGATGAATTCCAGGTCTACCATCAAAAGAGTACACCATATTAGCTGCAGGCAAATGGGACTGTTGAAGCTTTTAACAAAATTTTGGAGAATGCGCTAACAAATATCTGTAACACACAGCGCAATGATTGGGATGCACACATACCTACAGTGCTATGGCTTACAGGACTACTTGTAAGAAGCTGACAGGAAAAACGTCGTTCATATTAGTTTATGGGTTCAAAGCAGTAATGCCTATTGAATACATTGTGCCTAGTCTACGCATAGCAGCTTTAAAGGATATGGTGAATCACAAGGCCTTGGAAGAACAGGTCGCGCAACTCATGGAGCTCGATGAGGACCGATTTTTGGCAGGATTACACCAACAAGTACAGAAGGAACACGAAAAAGCATGCCATGATCGCCATATCAAGCTTTGCGCTTTCAAGATAAATGATTTGGTGTTGTTATATGATCGTAAGTTGACTAAATGTCTGGGTAAATTCTAGATACATTGTTTAGGATCATATATTGTCAAGGAAATTACAGATGGTGGCGTAGATTAGCTCGCGAAGCTTAATGGTGAACCTTATCCGGGAAGAGTAAATGGGAGTAGGTTGAAGTTGCAAGGGAGTACGGGACTATAAACTACACTGCCCGTTTTAGGGGACAAGGCAAGAACCTGGCTGCACGAAGGTTGACGAGGATGCACCAGATGAAGTTGTGCTCATGATGTTGCATGAAAAGGAAAGGTACCTCACAACCCAACAGGAAAATTACCATTGGAGTTACTATTCATGATGGGATGGCTAGAAAGCAAATAAAAGAAGCGAGGAGGAGGAAATTAAGGAAAAAATATTTGAAGATCTACCACCAAAATAGTATTTATTATCAGAATTTGGGGGGAACGGTCATATTTGAATTAAAATCCCCTATAAATTGCACATATCGGTCCAACAGAGAACACTTTGCGCTCTAAGGCTTGCTGGTGAACTTTGCTATCTGACACATATGAGCCGAGCGTTCTAGGAGTAATTTATGTTTTCGCCCTCATTTGCGTACTATTCTGTAGAATAACGGGAAGTATTCACTAAAAAATGACTGCCACTGACCCCGTCGAAGCCCTTAGTTCAGAAGTAGATGTGTATAACGCACCATGTCCAGAAGTGTCTAGTATGGAGGCTATGCCTGTTTTTCCCATGACATCGAAGTCGCCTAGGCCGAAACAAACTGTGGCAAAAGAAAAATAGCCTGCTATGAAAGAAAAGAAACCAGCCGCAAAAGGAAAAACAAACGAAGCTGGTACCAGTGCAGATGTCCCCAAGGAACATACAGAGCCACAACTGAAGCAAAAAAATGGCAAGCAACCAGAAAAAGTAGTGGACTTAGAAGAAAAAGAATTCCAAAGCATTGAGGATGGCGATGTCGAAGAGGTAGAGCCTATGACAAGGCTTCCTGAGTATATCCCTCCACAAAAGGGAAAAACTAAAGTAATGAAGGATCCTAATTTAGGGAAATTTGCAATTATGACACCTTTGCTGCCTAAGCAGGTCACGTTGAAGGTCCTAGGCTAGCGCATATTCTATTGCTTAAGATGGAGGATTGGGACCCCGCGGACCATACAAAGTTTCCTCACTTGGTGACTCACAATTAGATGTAGAAAATTTACTAAGATGACACGAGGGCTACACTGTTGGAGCCCATGAAGTGGGTTTGCAGTATTGAGTAGTCAAGGTTGCTCAATCTGCTGTTAGTATCACATTATCACCACTCTAGCATCAACACAATATGTGTGCGCCAGCTCCTTGCGCTAGTGCTTGATGGGTGCCTATGGCTAGGTGAGCCTTTCCCCATCACAGACATGTTGATCCACAAGATAAAAAGGTTGTCTTACAAAGGGGTAAACCCTTCCAAATAATCTAGAGGAAAAACCAAAGAAAAGGAATTGGCAGATAGCATGAAGAAAGAATTTGGTCTGACCAAAAAGTTGCAAGGATACTCTATGATGTCCATCTAAAACTCAGCATTACAGTTGGCTACCCAGATCTAACTGGCAAGTTAATGAGAAAATGTTGTGTGAATGAAGTTCCAATGAAAATCATATCGCTCGCAGCTCAATGCGTGAAGGGTGTACAATACAACTGGGCCAAGTATCTCTACCAGGAATTCCTCATGAACTGTCGCGAGGCCCAAGAGGAGAGTAGGCCATTTCATTATGCCTGGTTATTATTGTCTATCATTTTGGTTGCTTGGAAGCTACTGGAGGATAGCTAGTTTCCTCCACACAAAGAAGAATTGCCTGAGGCAGCGCGGTTTGCCTCGTTGTGGGCCACAAAAGATCCAGAGCGTATTAAAGAAACTATGATATTTTTGGTTTTGATGGATATGGACATGCACATGGTGGTTAATCAGTGGCCAAGGTTGTCTCCCACCTTGTTCACGCAGCTATCATCTTATGCAGAATTCAAATTCGATTTTCATAGGGTCTCGATCGAAGCGCATAGAGACCCTGAGTAGAAATGGCACCCACTGCCTTACATGGTGATGAATACAGATATCTAGGAAGTTGTGGGGCTTTGGCCTCAGGAATGGTGAACACATATGGAGTTAGATGCAGGGACAAGCATAGGTGCAGAAACCTCTATTGTGTAGAAGAGGAAGGAAGTCGCTCAGAAAGTTGCATGCACATTGGCCGAGAAAAAGAAGAAGGAGGTTGTTAAGGCAGTTACAGAGAAGGCCCGTATGGAGGAGGAGCGCACTGCCAAAGCAAAGGCAGAAAGAGAATAGAAGGATTATGAGGAGAATGAGAAGTCTTCTTCTCACCACACTGACGAGTAAGAGCTATTAGAGTAGGGAGGAGGTGGTGGTGAGGAGAAAAGCACTCCTTTCATCCTTAAGAGGTGCGTTCAGGTGCAGAAAGGTGGACAGTGAAAGAAACACAAGTCTTACAAGCAGACACATATCGATCCCATGGTACTGATAGAGGGTGATCTCAATGAGATCGGCGACAAGATTCGGGACAATATGATAGAGGTGTTGCAACAATACATGCAGACGCTAGGGAGCATCCTAAAGGATATGCGTGAGCTGCAGATCTAGGTGAATAGGATTCAAGTGGATGTTGGGAAGGCTAGCAGTGCATAAGCGAGCCTAACATAAGGATGGAGTGCAGTCTCAGAGATTGAATGGCCTCTAGATCTCAGAGTCTTTCCTTTCCCGGAGGGGTCAGTCTACTTGGAATCGGATGAGGCTTGCGTAGTGCTTCACGCAGTAAAAGATAGGGATTGAACCTTGTCACGATGCCGCTCGAGTCTCTTCATGCGCTACATCAGGGGGTCTTTGACGAGTTGAAAATCAAAGAGAAATGCGCACTCACTTCTGTCAGTAAGTTCTGAGTTAACAATGAGCAGATTTTTGTAGAAAAAACTCAGGCATTGAAGGAACAAGAGGAGTTGCAGACATTGTGCCAGAACCTCGTCACAGTAATTGAGTAGGTCTGCAAGTCCATGCCTAAGCTTATATTCCTGATGATGCAGATGCTTCAAGTGACGAAATTGGTTATCGCAGTGCGCACGTCAAAGGAAAAGGTCGATAAGGTTACTTTCAATCTTCGGATGCAGATAGCAGAGCCGCAGTTGAAGTTGTATCCAACCACACCATCGGAGGTTCGGGAATAAAGAGGTGCGTCGCAGTTTAAGGGTGCAACTAGCTCTTCATTCAGGAAATAAGCCTCCGGAATACATTGCAGGAGGATCCTACGTTGCAGCAGTTGAACACAAAAATTAGGGAAGCACAGCAGCAGTACGATGAGATCAGTACAACCGCGTAGACATTGGCACCAATCTACCGCTTCGCGTGCTTGCAGGAAGGAAAGGAAAAGTTGATGCAGATCCAAGAGTTGCAAAAAAAGCAGTCCTTTCTCAGAGCCCAACTTGACCCTTAGATAGAGGAAGCCTGCCAACTTTCATAGAACATTCATGAGAAGCTAAAGGAAATGCAGATGACACAGAGGACTAAACAACTGGAAGTAGAGGGACCAACCACAAAGAAACTGGTCCAGCAGGTGCAGCAAGCAGCAGAACAGAGTATCGTGGAGATACAAGCATTGACCAAGGCATTCAGCGAACTCCACCAAAAAGTGGAACAACTAGTTGAGTGACTCAAAGGCGATTCATGATCTTTGCGTTAGGGGCCTATTGGGATGGGGTCCACAGGGGTAGAATTGAATTAATTAGTTATTTTTTTTAATCAAATTTTGTAAAATATGTAAAGTCTCCACAAAATGTGGATGTGGAGCGTGCAGTTAAATAGAGTCAAAGGGGCCTTAGCCCCTTGTTTTTGGTCGACTTTTGGATTCTCCCATGATCCATGGACCATGGTATTGTATGAAGAAATAGTATAAATATTTGAGTCTTAGTGAGACTTGAAGAAATCTATCGATCTGTGCGGAGGCATATTTAAGGCGTTGGAAAACATCACACTAGTCTCTGGATGCAGAAGCTTGGTTCTTGCATCCCCCCATACCGCTTCGGGTGAGGCTGCGGCCTGCGATACGCAAGTTGTTTCCAAAAGGGTCAGTAGTGTAGGGTTTTTTCGGTTGTTACAACTAACTCTGAACCTGGGTCAAGACCCCCTAAGCCAACAAGGGGTCATAGGACCATGTAAAACTAAGTTTGAACTTCATCTATTTTAGGGTTGTCTCCACCTCTTTTGCTGCTACTCTGGTGTTCACAATGTAAGGGCCCACTTGTGCTTTTAGTTTGAACTATAAATTCTTTTTTCTATATACAAAAATGCAGCTCATCCATATTAAGAATTTGTCTAGCATAATCTAAATAAAATATTCTTATTGGTACAAAAATTGGTAGGTGATATAGAGGGAGTTCACATCCATAAATCCTTATCTATGTGTAGTTTTGGTATAAGTACTAGTCTCCAACCTTTGATTGTTCTAAAAGGTGTAAGACCTTCTTGATTTCTAGAGATATCCTTGGTATGATTTCACTACATAACAAACATAGAGAAGTGTGAAGAAATTGGTCCAAAAAATCTGTATAGGTGTATTCCTCTTAATTCCTCCTGACTAGTGAATTATAATGGATAACTAAAAAAGGGTTCTCATGCTCCTCCATCTTCTGCAATTGGAATTTTAATCTGTCTGCCTAATAATATAACATGAGATACACTAACATTGACTCATACTTGAATTCTCCTTCATCTTTGAATTTCATAAAATGATCATGGATGGCATCAGATACGAAGTGAGTGTAATTAAATAAAACTAAAGCCTTTTGTCCCACTGAGAAAAATGACAAGAATCCTAAAACTACTTCATCTACCCACTGGTCTGAATTATAACCAAGTAGTCGAGTGACCATTGAAATTATCGATTTTTACATTTTTGGGAAAATGGAAACAGGGTATGGGGGGTTGTTCTAGGTAACTCGGCATTTTTAGGGAGAAAACACTCAAAAATATGAGCTCTCTAGGGAAATGTAAGTTGTTTGTATAATTCCATCAATGAGTCAGAGGAAAAAGGATGCAGGGAGGCTTGGGGATTTATTTGTAAATCCTAAAAGATGCTTTGAGGAGATATAGAGAAAATAATTTCATTGTTCTAAGCAATGACTACTTTCTTGCTATGAAGGTATCGAAGGTGACACCAGGTGGAGAACTCAGGGAAGAAATCAGTTTGGGGGGAAATGAATTGAGGGAGGAAATATTCCTAGATTCTCAGATCATCATTTTGGTCGATATATATATTTTTTTCCCAGTTGTGAAGTTCGTATAGATCAAACTCACAATTAGTCTCAGAAATATTAACAATGTAAACTTTGAAACGAGAACTGATACTATTACCCGTTTCATAGAAATAGCAAAAGAGTGACCCGATTTTGAAAAGGGGGGATGCATAACACACATATTTTTTTTAGAGCATAGTTTTTGGCACTTTAAATTTTTTTATGTACATTACGTTTTAGAATGTTAGTAATTTGCATGTTGATTTAAAAAAATGGTGATTCTACATCACCCTTCTTTAAAAGACCTATTTTTTAACTTAAAATATTTAATAATGAAAAATGTAAGATAATATTTTCTAATTTTAACAAATTTAACACTTTATAATTTTATTCAATTTGTTATTAGAAAAATAACAAGATAATATTATAGATAAGTATTATGGACAAAAAACAAAAATATATATTATTATATATATATAAGAGCATAAGAAATTGAAAAAAAAAAAAAAAAAAACAAAATAAAAAACTATAAAATTAATAACTATGATATATAATAATATACATAATATTAATATTATAATATATAATATATATATAAATAATAATTGGAATAAAAAAAAAAAAAAAAAAAAAAAAAATAAAAAAAAAAAATTATGATAATATATATAATTATAATATAATATATATATTATATATATTGGATTAAAAAACATATAGTTTAAATTTTAAAAAATAAAAAAATGTAAAACTTAAAAAAAACATAATTAATGATTAAAATTTAAAAAAATATATATCACGCAGTCCGCCACTCAGGGCCAGCCACGTCCCCACGGCGCCGTGTGGCTATTTCGATTTCGAGAATCGGATAGCCACCCCCATGGGCAGTCAGGCGGTGGCTATCCAATTCTCGAAATCGGATAACCACTGCTCAACTGCCCGTGCGGATGGCTATCCGATTCTCAGAATCGGATAGCCACCGCCCGAGCGGTGGCCATTTGATTCTGAAAATCAGATAGACACCGCCCGACCACCCCCACGAGTGGCTGGGCGGTGGCTATCTGATTCCGAGAATCGGA
>APFE031026896.1:75376-85398 GCA_000404065.3 Pinus taeda
CATTTTTATGATTGTTTTTTTTATGTTTTGTTTTTAATATATATTTTTATTTATGTTTTGGTATTTTTTTAACTTTTTTTTGTGTTTTTTCATCGTTTTTATTTTTAATTTTATGTTTTCATTATTTTTGTGAAATTTTAACATTTTTCAGAGTCATAACAAAATCTTTTACACTATTATTTCAAAATGTTGAAAATTTACCCAAAAAAAACATGTTATTCCAGCATCAACACTTTTCATTTTGAGGGTGTTTTTTGCCCAATTTTTGCACATAAAAATTCAGTTTTACTGGCATTTACTTAAAATGTTGAAAATTGACCCTAAAAAAAAAAACTCATCGTTCCATTATAAGCACTTTTCATTTTCAGGTTGTTTTTTGCACAATTTTTGCACAAAAAATTCGTTCTTGCTACCATTTTTAAAACATGTTCAAAATTGACCCTAAAAAAAAAACTATCATTCTAGTATACACACTTTGTTTTTAGCACTGTTTTTCATGTTTTTTGGGGGTTTTTTGGGCAGAGTTCTCGTTTTGAGTTTATAGTTCCCGTTTCAAAGTTTACATTGTTTATTGAATTGGGTGTCAATCAAAGGTGTTTCGTCAAGATCCGGGACTAGGGGAATCATAGGTCTCTCTTCAACCATCTTTCCCTTTCCCTTCTCCATAGGCTTTTTGAATTGAGGACGATTAGGAAACAGGTCACCCGGTTCACAAATTGTATGTATTTTGTTGTGACAATGATTGACAAACGATGCTTGCTCACTATAAATTCACTCTGCAACTACTTACACATAGAACAAAATCATCAAAGGGAAGAAATGTCATCTCCTATGGTAGTTTATAAAGGGTATGGAGAGGTATCATAATAGAACAATAACCATTTCAGGTGTGAGAGAAAACATTATTTCAGAAACGGATCAATTTAGAGGGAAGGAGTAAATGCCCAACGTTCAATTGGAGGGTAAATTTGAACATTGAATAGTCAGATGGTACGAAAGGGTGTCAACGTGGAGAGGGATGAGGTGGAACTGACCTAGAGGATGGAGGAAGGAAAATGGCGGAGGTGATGTGCAGAGGTGACGGGCTAAAGCATTAAGTAGAGGGCGGTTTTTAGGAGGGTATGAACAGTAATTTGTTTTGGGAGGGGACCCGCCAAAAAGGGTGAGAGATTGACACGTCGCCTTAGGGGGTTTGGGTGAAAAGACTTTCCAGGACCCCCCTTCTGTTAACCATCAAGGGTGTCGAGGGGTATGAAAAGTTCCTCCCACTGTTGGTCCTGGAAAAGGAGATATCCATCATCGATACATGCACACTTAATATAACAAAGCGACAAATAATCTCATATCATGCCGAAAATACTATAACCAATTTTTTTTCAAATAATTGAAACTTTCCGAATAAATTCTAAAAGTGACATTTTAATTGGCTTGCTATAGGCCTTTATATATATATTATTTCTTAATCTTTTATTTTTATTTTCCTTTTCTTTTATTCCCCTTTTTATTTTCTTTTCTTTTCATTTTTTTATTTTCATTTCATTTTATTTTTCTTTTCAACATAACAAACTTGAAATGATAAAATAAATATTTACAATATCCTAGTGAGATAAATTCTTATTCAAAATACAAGACTCCTATATTTATAGGACCCTAACATTGGCTCCAATGGCGATGACATCCTCCCTGTGAGGTGTCAAGAACACAGTAGATCAGTAGCCTTCTCCATTGGAAAAATATGTTTATCACCAACTAAGACTAGCCTCTGTAAACTGAAAAATCAAAAAATATAGTAGCAACTCATCTGAAATTAGGGCCTTCACTTCGGGCTTCAATTCCTTATGAAAACCACCCACACTTGCAGTATTTAAAATAGTAAAATGATATATATAGTGATGTGCTTGTTACTAGCTAAATTCAAGTGAAATAGTGCTTGAGAAGTCTGCCATTAATAGGCCCTCTGGGCAATGTTTCTCCAGTGAGTTCTTCCAGCAAAAATGCATGAGTTCCACAGACAGTTGCAATTATGTAAGGACCTTTCCACAATCTCTCAAACTTTCATGTTTCCCTTTGTCTTCATTTCTATCATCCCACTTTAAAATAATATCATATAGCTTAAAATCATCTGCTTTAATCCTCTTGTCATGAATTCTCTTGATTTTATCTTGAATGACATGTGTATTGTTATAAACCTCTTCTATAGTCTGTTGAAAATGTATCAATTGATTGATCCTTCTCTAGTCATCATTTGGTTCTATTTCCTCTTACTGCAACAATTTCAGCACTGGAATTCGTAGTGAAACAAGAAAATTTGCATATACTCCTTAAACCAATTGGAAAGTTGACATTTTAATTTATTTCTTTGTTCTTATCCTATCAGCCCATAGGGCATTTATCAATTTCTTATGCCAGGATTTATTGTTTTCTTGTAGTAATTTCTTTATGATGTTTACTAATGACTTGTTAGAAGATTCTGCTAACCAATTTCCTTGGGGATAATATGTAGTAGAATTACCTAACATTATATGATGCTTGTTAAAAAAATCAATCATCCTTTTTTATTTAAAATCAGCAGCATTATCTAAAATAATTTGGTGGGGACAACCAAACCTGGAGAGAATATGGTCTTCAATGAACTAAATGATGATAGAATCTGTATCTTGTCTGGTTGGGACAACTTATATCCATTTGGTGAAGTAGTTTTTTGTTGTTAGGATCCACTTGTGTTGTGCTGAAGAGCATGGATGAATTTCTCCAATAAAATACAAACCCCAATACTGGAAAGGCACCTCCACTGAGATAGGCTTGAGGGGTAGAGGTAGGAGTTTTCTCTTGCCTTCAAAAATTTGACATTGATGACAAGTTGAAACTTTTTTATGAATATCTACAAACAAGGTAAGCCAGTGAAAACCTGCTCTGAGGATTTTGTTTGCAGTGGCTTTCCAGTATAAATTTCCTCCATAGTCACTTTGATGAAATTCTTCCATGACTTTATCTGCTTCATCCTTCAATAAACAATTCAACAAAATACCTCCAACATCCTTCCAATATAAAGCTTGATTCAAAATGCAGAACTTTACATCTTTTAGTTTAATAAATCTAGCCTTGGTTTTGGTCAAACCATCAGGAGCTTGTAAATTCTGCAAAACATACACAATATCTGCATACTAGGGGGAAGTAAGAAAATTTTCTGATACACTTGGAGTTGCCATATCTTGTTGTTCATCTAGAGAAGATACAAAATTTATGTCTAGTGCATGAAAATTTGACTTAGCCATCAATTTAGCTAGTCCTTGACCTTTGATGAGTTTAGTAGGATTTATTTCAATGTCATATTCTAAAATCACTACGATCCATTTGCCACTTTTCCCATCTGGATCAGTCTGAGTTAGGATATCTTTTACCACTACACTTGCAATGAAAGAAATTATGTGGGAATGTAGAATATACTCTCTGAAGTCCTTCAAAATCATGAAACCTTAAGTAAAATCAAGGCTAATTAAAACAAGAGCATATGTCAAAGCTACTTTCACCTCACTGAAATGTTTTTTAGCCTCACTATTCCATTTTATCTCAGTGTCCTTTTTCAGCATGTTTGTGATTTCTCTCAAAATCTCGGCCAGTTTTGGGATGAATCTTCTGAGAAAAATTATCCTACCAATAAAAGATTGAATTTCTTTTTTGTTCCTGCAATGATCAATCTTCATTATGGCTTCAACTCTACTGGGGTCTATTCTGATACCATCCTTTGAAATAATGTGACCTAGTAACTTTCCTTCCTCTAAACCAAAAAGAGACTTTTTGGGGTTCAAGGAAATACCATATTTCCTACATTTCTCGAAAATTATCCTTAAGTGAAGCAAGGGATCTTCATCTATTTTGGAGAATACAGTAATGTCATCTATATAAATCACAATAAATCTATTCTTCTCATCTATGAAAGAAATATCCATTTATCTCTAGAAAGTGGCCCCTGCATTCATAAGGCCAAAGGGCATCTTCACATACATAAAGGTTCCCAAAGATGTTGTGAAAGTTGTTTTATGTTGATCATCAGGATGTACCAGAATTTGGTTATACCCTAAAAAATTGTCAAGAAAATAAATTCAGCTAGAACCAACTACTTTTTGTAATATATGATCCATTTTAGGTACAGGGTAGTTATCCTTGAGTGAGACTTTGTTCAGATTCCTGAAATCTACACATAGCCTTATTCTCTTGTATTTTTCCTTGTTGGCACTAGATTTGACACCTATTTTGAAAATCTTAAAGGCGCAATGATTTTGGCGTCAAAACGTTTTTTTAACCTCTTTTTCTATCAAAGGTAACATAACTGGATTTACCCACCTTAGTGTCTTCTTGAAAGTTTTTTGGTCCTCTCTGATGGGAATGGTATGTTGTATAATACTGGTATCATATTCCTTTAGATATTCAAAACCCCAAGCAAACACATCAGAATATTCTTTAGTGGATCAATGTACTTTTTTTTTCTTTGGGAGGTAAGGACTTGGAAAACTTTACAATCTTCATACTTTCCTCAGTACCTATATTACAATATTCAGCATCAGCTCCTACAGGTTCTATATTTGGCTTTTTAGCTACATCATTAAAATCAAACAACTCTTCTAGTGGCACCAAACCCCTTCGCAACACATTGTATTTCAATTGTAGGACCTCAAGCTCTTATGGATTTTCATCAATCTCGTTCAATACTATTTCATTCATATCATTATCTACATAGTGATTTGTATCAATATGTGCATTCTCAAATTCTTCTTTTAACTGCAAAAAAAAAAAAACTACCTTCTTATCACTACCAAAAACCTGCCAATATATAACATTATCTGGGACAGCTGACCTATGATTCACTTCCACCTCAAATTTTCTATTGGGATGAAAAGGCATCTTACAAGTACTAGATGAGGTAGTTATTGCATCATCTAAGATATTTTGACCCCTAAGAATCAGAGATAATTGATACTCTGGGAAACACTGCAGAAAATCTAAGACAACATTTATATAGGCCCTTAGTCTAGGGTGTTGAAAATAGCAACAAGAAATGCTATAAATGTAAATGCTATAAATAGAATTTTAGGTACTAGTGTTGGATATAGAAACAAGGAATGATAAAATAGAAATGATAAAAATAGCATAGCTATAAATAGAATTTCGGGATACATTCCAATTTTAGTTAGTCCCTGAACTAAAATTGAGAATTAAAATTCGAATTTGATTTTAACAGTTGTTTGTAAAATAATTAATTAATTCATCTTGAGTTAATTAGTTGGAGAAAATAAAACGTGAAGTCTATGTGAAGACATGCAACAATTTTCCCCTTGATTAAGGAATTTATCCCTTAATTAAAGTGATCAAGATGAGTTGTACTTTGAGTTGTAATTAGTTAGCTCAGTTAACTGAGTTAAGTCCAGTTACATTAGTTCCAAACAGTTTGTGGAATTGATTGTGAGTTCAGTTAGTTAATGCATGCATGCATGCAACTAGTGTTCTCCATATAACTGAATATTATCTCATAAATAACTCATGCACGTCAGTTTAGACAGAGACCCAGTTGATATTAGAGGAAAGGACAGTGTACTATCAATCAGACGAATTTTCTATATAGGAAACTCATCCATGCAGAAGGAATTATCTCCTTCAGGATTGAGCAATTATTTCTGAGTTTGGTGAGTTGTGTGACAGCTGAATTCACACAGGTGGCAGCCAGAGGACCTTGGAGAAACTGTGCAAGGAAATAGGAGGCTTGGGGGGTAGAGGAGAAGTTTTACGAGAAGCCTTTGACTGTCTATGAGCAGCATAGGGATTGTACTGAAAACTGGATAGATTGTGAGCTAAAGCTTTGCGTAATCCTGAGATATTTTCACTTGTATGATAATACAGATAGCGAGGCTTTTAGCTGAGGCTTTCCCCATAGTATTCTTTTGTGTTTCATGTGTATGATTTCTTCTTCTCTGTTATATGTGTTCTATTTGATCTTTCTCAAAATCAATTAAGCTTCTGCAAGTTTGTTTGTAGAAGTAGATCAAGTATTTTGCTTTAGTATATTGCATTATCAAGTGATCTATAGTGGGAAATTCTACATAGAATGTTTATTTGGGTACTCATCTTTGATTTGATTAATGATGAGTTCCAAATCACCATGTAAAGAAATCATTTTAGCTCTTGACCTCTTCAAAAGTTTCAGTCCTAAAATCAGTGCTTCATACTCAACTATATTATTGGTGCATTAGAAATTGAGCTTGCAATAATATCCCTTATCTATGCATGTTTATGAGTTGAGACCCAAATGCTTGCCCCTGATCCTTCCTTGCTCACTACCCAATCAAATTCCATATTCCATAGGGCTTCACCCTTTTCATCTTCCTTCCTAGCATCTAATTTCATAAACTTGGTTTTTCTCAATTCAGTTTTCAAGTCTTGACACTTTCTCTTTTGTACATATGTCATTATATAGAATGAAGGAATCCATATTTGAAAGCACATAATACAGGGGGTAGTTATTTGGTTTGCCTTGGCTGCTTACCATATATTTCATTAATGCTTTCCTCTACAACCTTCTCTATTGGACAAAACCAAGAATAGTAGCATATGTTATGTCCATCTGCAAAGTACCCTATAATATTGTTCCCCATGATCTCGATAACAACATTTCATATTTGGGAGGTATGTCTGCCACTATAATAGCCATCACCACACTCTTTGTTGGAGTTTGGGCTAGAGTCACACATAAATCCTTGATGAGACCTAAGCATCTTACTTTGCTAGAATCAAAAGAATATAAATCTTTGTAGGGTCTTGTTATATCTAATCCTAGTTTTTCCATGATGACTCTAGGCATAAGATTGTGTGCAACACCAAAATCAAGCATGGAATTGTGTAGAATGTAGCCATGGATGATTAAATTGACATAGAAGGGTGGCACACTACCATCTTGAGACTTCCCTTCAACTTCAAGTCCAAACAATAATTTAGGTTTATCATCAATTAAGTTAATTGTGTCTGTTCCCTCCCCTATTTTTAGTGCCTTCATGACTTGAGATCTATATGCATTCTTGTTAATCAATTATGTCAGAGGAATTGAAATTTTGACCTTGGCTAATTCATTTTCAATACTGAAAGATGTTTGAGGTTTATCAACTTCTTTGATAATTACATCATGTTTTTTAGAAGTATCCCTTTGAGAATCATCCTTTGCCTGGTTGGTGGAAGGTGTATCACTCTGAATCTTCTTGGGAGGGTTTCCTGTCGTTTTCTTACTTCTCAAATTGTACTATTTGTGTACCTCCATGATATATTTTGGTATCCCTTTTTATAATAATCTAACCCTACAGGGATGACTTCTGGATATGATAACAAGAATAGATCTTGTTCCTCCTTAGTTAAGAAAATATTATCTATTTCTCCTTCCCCAAATAATTTTATTTGATTCTCTTCAGGATCCTCAACTATCTCGGCTTCTTTATCTGCATAATTCTCCTAGAATGAAGGTCTAATCTGTTGCTGATCAGTTGAGCCTCTTTTCTCTCTGTTTAATTTGGGGTGGATTTCTCCTAAAATTAGGATTTTTTATTTGAGGACCCCCTTGAGCTTCTCTTGGAGGAGCCCTATCAATTAAACTTATCCTTTCCATCATTGTTTTTCCATGGCTTTAACTAAGGTGTCTAAATTTTCATCGGATGAAGAAGAAGAATTTTTTTCTTTGATCGTGACTCTTCTCTCAACCTTTAACCTTGCTCTCTTATCCAATAAATTTACTTACACACTGACAACATTCCTTTGCATTTCCTCTAGGGTAGCAATATTTCTCTCCCTTGGTTGATAAGAGATATATGCATCAAAACCATCTGGAGATTTGGTCAGAGCTAGCCTTGGTGGAGGTTGTATTGTTGTTGGAATGGAATAGTAAATGTTGTTGAACCTAGTGCAGTAATCTTAAACTATTTCACCAGGAGCTCTCTTTATATTCTCATATTTAGCCAAGATTTGGATAGGATTCTTCTTTACTTCCCATCGTGTGAGAAAACTTCGACAAAATTGTGGGAGATCTACAATACTAGCTATTGGAAATGCCTTGAACCATTTCCTAACTTCTCCTATCAAAATTTGTGCAAAGAGTCTCATTTTCACATCTTCATCAACTTTTTGCATATCTAAATAGTCATTCATTATGTTTGTGTGTTGTTGTGTTCCGATTTGTCTAGTGTCATCAAATTGAGGTATACGGCTCTGATAATCCTGTGGCATGGCATGAAGTTGTCCTAGTAATACAAGAGGGGCATATCGAGCTGCCATGACTAGTAAATGGGAAGAAGATGAAACTGCAATTGATGTGGATATTGAGGGTGGTAAAGAAGGTGGCATTATGATCTACTGAGTAGGTATATAAGTAGTAAGGACAATAGATGAAATAGGGACAATGGTAATAAGAGAAACCACTAGAGGGGTTGGTGATGAGGCATAAAAAGATAAAACATTTGATTGATCAGTAAATTATTTATGAGAATCTTGATTCAATTCAATCACCAAATCTTCAAGTTTATTAAATTGTTTTATAACATCTTCATGAGAATCTAAAATGACAGGTTGATGTGTTGAGATATAAGGTTTCAACATATTTTCATCAAAAACTGTCTCAAGGACAAAAATTTATGACTTGGCTTGGAAAAGACTGTGCTCAAAAGGTAAGTCAAATTCAATATTCTCTACAATTATGAAACTTTCGAGGAGAGATTTAACTCTGGGTAATGGATTATTGCTTGCTTGGATCTCGGTAAAAATCTTCTTCCTAATAAGTTTCTATGGATTATTTACAATCACAGGTGTGTTAAGATCTGGATGGGATCTAGTGTAGATCTTTCTAGGAGCTAGATCTTTAACATATTATTTACAAATAGACATATGTACAAAATCTAGGTGGAAACAACAGCCTTAATAGAATTTATTTCAAGGTCACACACTAGAAATAGCTTTAAGATTTGAAAAGAATATTTACTAGGGAAAAAACGTAGTTTGTAGTAGGTTTGTCTTCCCTAGTATGGTCACCAGAATGTTATCACTCTATAATTTTCCTAGGTTGTGGAGAGAACCCCATAGTTAACCACAAAACCTCTTGCAAAGATGGGATCTAGCCCTTCCATCTTTAGAGAGGGATATCTCTTTCTTATTTAAATTTTGTCTTAAGGTATTAGGCTAGTTATTGAGTTCTGAGATTGGTTTTTTATATATTTGGTTGAAAATTGTAGGGAAAGTCCATTGGGCATGGATTCATGAGTCTTTGGGTGATCAGACACAAAAATGAAAAATCAGCTGTAACAGGGCAGGATAAGCAAACATTTGGATCTTTTAAAGTATTTGTGGAGTGTATTGGATGAATTTGATTTAAGTTCAATTAAATATAGAGCATGTTGAGATGAATTATATACTTAACATCAGAGTGAAAACATTAATATTGTTTACAAGCCAGAGCATGCACTTAAGCAAATTCAGCCCTTAATATTCTTGAATGAATAAAGGTAGAAAACATATGGAAAACTAAGAAAATAACAATTTCACATGAGAAAGTACATCACCAATGGTTTGACACAAGAATCCTGGAACAAAACTCTCAGTATTATTTCAAATTGATCACTTCAGGACAATGCACAACTTACATCAAAAAATGTCTCCTTTATTCATACAAAGTCCAACCCATTCTAAGTCTTATTACAACGTATTTATAAAATTTCTACTAAACTAACTTTAGATTCCAAAAAATGAATTCATTACAATAGATATTCTAACAAAATTACACATTTCAACCAGCTCACAAAATAGAAGAAAATATAGATCAACACCTTCAAAATCAGCCTCTTCGAGGGGGAAACCTCCTTTAGATTACACAAATGAACAATTCTTGGATGATTCAAATGACACAACCTCCTTTCTATATATAGGAGTCTAAGGGGTCACAATATAATCAAAGTCAACATAACAATAGTAATGTAAGGGCACCACAATAACAATAGTGG
>APFE031026896.1:89394-101296 GCA_000404065.3 Pinus taeda
TGAGAGTTTGAGGAGTGGTAATTCCTGCCAATGCATTACAAGATATGGTCGGATTCATTTCTTCTTTCTCTGGGGTTGATTCCTGGTGCATATCCTCCTCTTTTGATGTTTCTTGTTCCTTTTCTTCCTTCTCTTCACAATCTATGTAGAATATTTTCCTATCAACACACTTATGACCTTTAGTGTATTTGCTATCACAATTGTAACAAAGCCATTTTTCTATTTTTTCCTCCAATTGTTGTGGTGTAAATCTTGTAGGTTGTGGAAGTCTAGGACCAGTAACACTTCCATCTTTATAGTTGTGATTGGTAGACTTCCTTGTTGCCATAATTTTGCTTTCAACTTTTCTTGCCACCTTGAATGCCTTCTCTAAGGAATCATGTTTCCAAAGGTGAACCTCATGTTGGATGTTATATTTTAAAGTCCCTATGAAGACATCAATCCTATGCTGCTCTCGAATATCAGTTACCCTAATATTCAATTTTTGGAAGTCTTCAATGTGCTCCACCATTGAACCCTTTTGTTTGAGATTTATCAATTGGCTAAAGAAGGTGTTTCTCTTTGTATCTTCATAATGTGCTATCATTTCATCCGTAAAAATTAACCAAGTGACAAGTGGTGTACGAGAAAAAAGCCATATATACCATACAAACTGATTTGGTTCTAAATATAAAGATGCAATATGTACCTTTTGTGAGTGTTACACATCCTGTAGATCAAAATATTGCTCCATCTGTATTATCTAGGTTATCGGGTCCTTGCCATCAAACTTCCGCACCTCTATCTTTGGAATGTGGTGGTTCTTAAACTCCACATGGGACTCTCTAAAATCGTGATTGATATTTCTTTTGTCTTCATCATGATTTTCATGGATTGCCTTGTCACCAATTCGACGCCTTTCTTCTAGCAACTTTGCCAAACTTTCTTTCAATCATTCTATCTTGAAATCCATTATTGCTTCTATGTCTGATTTTAAACCATCATTCAAAACTACCATGTCCCTTTTTATACCATCTATCTTAATATTCATCATGGCTTCCAATTCATTTTTTGTTACTTTTTTGCGAGAGAGAAATTTGTTGCATTTGCTCTTGCAATTTTGATATATCATGTTGCATTTCTTCCTCTTCTTCATGTGTCATAGTGGAGCTTGCGGGTTGCTTACTATGTGTTTCCATTTTTTTTCTTCAGGGCATCAATTAATGATAATTATTCTTCACTATGCCCTTTTGAAATACTTCAAACTAATTTTTCGAACCAAACTTATGTAAATTTTTTAAAAAGACTACACACCTTTTTTTTTTGCTTCGTAGGATCTCAATATTGAATTTGTTATATCTCTACAATTTTGAATCTCCAAGGTTTGAAATTTCATCCTATGATAGCCCTCAGAAACCTATTTCCATCCCCATGGGTTTGATCAATATTGGAGTCTCCAAGAAAGAGTTAGGTCGAATATCCCACACTGGCCTGATAATAGACTTCTTCAGTAGATCATACTTGTATGAAGTGCCATGTATGATTGTTTCCACCTTCGGACCTAAACATTCTACATCGAAAACTACATTTCGTCCTCTTTCTGTAACTTCTTACTAAATTTCAATATGATACTCAGAGAGAAAGTTATGACGATTTTCCCAAGGTCACATGTTTTGGATGTAATTCGGGATGCTACAAAAATCCTAACTTCCTTGGATCATATCTTAGAAAATATAGTGAGACAAGATCTGAAATCCAAACTTGAGCTTCAGAGAGATTTTGTCTCAAATGGGTTTTTGTTTTAGCTTCTGAAACATCGCACAAAAAAAGTTATAGCACAAATTCCACGATGACTTGTTTGGAGCAGTGAAACCCTAGAATCCAAAGCTCCGATACCAAATTTTATGCATCCAGCTCATAAAATAGAAGAAAAGATAGATCAACGCCTTCAAAATCAAACTCTTTTGAGGGGGAAACCTCCTTTACATTACATAAATGAACAATTATTGGATGATTCAAATGACACAAACTCCTTTCAATATATAGGAGTCTAAGGGGTCACAATAGAATCAGAGCTGACATAACAATAATAATATAAAGGCACCACAATAACAATAGTGGGCTTTTATGGGGCACAAAAATAACAATAAGGGGCCTACACTAATAACAATGAGGGAATACACTAGTATTATAGGGACCTAACAGTTTGACACAGGAATCCTAGAACAAAACTCTTTGTATTATTTCAAATTCATCACTTCAAGAAAATGCACATCGTACATCAAAATATGGCTCCTTTCTTCATACAATTTCCAACCCATTTTAAGTCTTATTACAACATACTTATAGAATTTCTACTAAACTAACTTCATATTCCAAAAAAGGAATTCATTACAACAAATATTCTAACAAAATTACACATTTCTCTAAAAAAACTAAAAAATAGAAGCCTTGGACAAATTCGGTTGTCTGTTGAAATTGTTTAGAGAATTTGTTGCCAAATATGCTCCTTTTTTTCTCATTACTTCTACTTTTGTGCCAAAATGTAGGCCTTTGGTTAATGCTTGCTCGACCAACTCCAATAGTTGGTCCCACCTTTCTTCATGCAGGATTGAAAAATTCACCATGCTCCTAAAATTTTTCGTCCACTTCAATGTAAATTTGGAAAGTTGGCCTATTTACAAACAAATGATGAATTCCGTGTTGTGTATTCAAATCATGTTGTAGACCTTGTAGGAAATCTTCTCCACTGATGATTCCTTTTGCTTTTGCAAAATTTGATACATCTACAGCAATGTTGCACAACTGTTCTTGATAATTCTCTAATGGAATCAATTTGCCATTAGATTTTCTGAGTTTTGGGAGTCCCTTTTCTTGCAATACATAAAAAAATTTAATTGAATTTATTTACCTATATCTTCATCTCTCTGTATTTGTTTTCCAGCTGCACCATCAGATCCTTTTTAGTCAAAACTCTTTTTACTTTCATCGTTGCTTCTGTTCTATCCTAGATATTGATCTCCTCCAATTCTTCTCTAGTTTTAGAGTTTAGAATCTAGATAATTTTGTGTGCTTCTTCTGGTCTATGCTCAATATCAGCTTTTTTTTTCTCTACTGATGCCTTCACTCTTCGTACCAATTCCTCATGTTCAAAGATGATTTTAATGGAGGGCCATAAGTCTATAATGTTAGCATCGATGTTATTCCAAATGTTGATCTTTGCTTCTCCTAATATTTGAATAATGATGGACTCATCGTCATACTTATGAATTTGTTGAATAGGTTTTAAGTTCTTCTACACTTCTGCCAAATATGCATTATCTGCCTTTATTTTTCTTTCCTCCATCTTGGTCAGAGTTGTTTTCAGTTTCTCTACTTCTTTGTTTGTTAATGGCAATTCCCCCAAAGCTTGAGTCAGCCTTTCTGAGGAGTCTGAAACTAATATCTAAAAACAAAGGCTGAATTATAGTTTATGTTGTTGATGTTCCTGTTGATGTACCCATTGCTTCCCATTTTTCCTTTTTCTTTAGCAGTGCCTCCATATCTTGTTCCATTCTTTGTATTTGAGCATTCTGCTCCACCACTAAAGTAAACAACTTTTCTTTCTCCATCTTCAAACTTGTGACTTCCTTGGTCTTGGGGTGTTCTGTAGTTGGGAGTTTGATTTGTTTTCTAAGAGCCTGAATGTCAACATTTTTTCTTTTGATCACTTCCTTTGTTGCATTGACATCACTAGGATCATATCCTAGTTTAATAGCTAATTCTTCCAATATTTTGATTCTGGTATCATTAGCCATAGAGGACATCCTCTCAATATTGATATGTGAGTGGACATTGTTCAATGAAGCCTACAATTTTGAAGCAATCATGGAAAAGTTGGTCAAATTAGAATAAATCATTTCTCTTGCTTGCTTATGCAAATCAATTTGATCGATTGCATGGACATGTTTAGTGTCAACTGGAAATATTGAGGCCTTATAATCTTTAGCACTCCTAGGGGCTACAACCTTGGGCTCCAAGAAGGCCATTTGAAATTTCCCCTTTTCTGAGTCAAAAGCAGACAATAGCTTGTGTTGAGTAGTGGCAGTTTGTTTCTAGAAAGCCAAGTATGTTCAAGCTTTGAGAGCTTCATTATTTAGTTTAATTTATTTGTACCTAGCAAAAATACTTGGTTGTCGTTGATCTTGAGAAGTAGAAGAAACAAGAGACTTGGTTATCTCTTCTATATAGGGGAGTGAGGTGGTATAATTTCCTGTCAAACCAAAGTTGTCTTATCTTGTGTATCCCTTTCTTCTAAATATTCTTCCTTAATGTTCATCACCTGAGGATTAGCTCTATTATCAGTTTTGTTTGTGGTCTGTTGATCCTTATTCCTTCTCTTAAAAACAAGAAAATTTGCAGCTTGTGTCTCTAAGTTGGTATGTGACATAATTTCCCTTAGCTTCTTGATTTATTTATCTTTAGGGACGGGAGTCTGTAATGATGACTGACTAACCAACTAATCTTTAGTTTCCTGCAAAGTGTTTTCTACCCATTCCTCTTGGTTTGCATATTGTTCTATCTCCGGCCTTGGTGTATGAGGATATGGGGTACTTTTTTGTTCAACCCTTAGCTTGGAGATTACTCCCAAGGGGTCATAGGACCATGTAAAACTAAGTTTGAACTTCATTTGTTTCAGGGATGTTTCTACCTATTTTGTTGTTGCTCTGGTGTTCACAATGTAAGGGCCCACTTGTGCTTTTAGTTTGAAATGTGATTTTTTCTTGTTATATACAAAATGCAACTTATCCATATTAAGAATTTGTCTAGCATAATATTCTTACTGGTACAAAAATTGGTAAGCTATATGGAGGGAGTTCACAGCCATAAATCATGATTTCTGTGTAGTTCTAGTATAAGTACCAGTCTCCAACCTTTGACTATTCTGAAAGGTGTAAGACCTTCTTGATTTCTAGAGATAGCCTTGGTATGATTTCACTACATAACAAACATATAGAAGTGTGAATAAATTGGTCCACAAAATTTGTATAGGTGTATTCCTCCAAGTTCCTCCTAACCAGTGAAGTCTAATGGATAACTGACAAAGGGTTGCCCAGCTCGTCCATCCTCTGGAATTGGAATTTTAATATGTCTACCTAATAATATAACATGAGATACACTAACACTGACTGATACTTGAATGCTTCTTCATATTTTTAATTTCATAAATTGATCATGTATGGCATCATATAAGAATTGAATGTATTTAAACAAAACTCAAGGCTTTTGTCCCACTGAGAAAACTGCGAAGAATCCTAAAACTACTACATCTACCCACTGGTTTGAATTATAACCAAGTAGTTGAGTGACCATTGAAATTACCTATTTTGACATTTCTGGGAAAACGGAAATAGGGTATGGGGGATTGTTCTGGGTAACTCAGCATTTTTAGGGAGAAAATGGGGGAATAGGTGGAGGTGACGTGGGGAGGTGATGGTTTGAAGCATGAAGGAGACTATTTCTAGATCATGTAGAAGGCCTAACTTCTTTGGACCATATCTCCAAAAATATAGAGAACCAAGTTCTGGATTTTTATGTTCATAATATTTCAGCTCCACATGGTTAATATTCATCTTTTTGAATCCTCGCAGAAAAAAGTTATAGCAAAAATTCCAAGATGACATGTTTAAAGAAGTAAAACTCTAGGATCTAGAGCTATGAAAACAAATGTTATGTAACCAGTTCAAAAAATAGAAGAAAATATACATCAAGGACTTGAAAATAAACCTCTTCAAGGGGGAAACCTCCTTTTACATCACATAAATGAACAATTCTTGGATGATACAAATGACAAGACCTCCTTGGTATATATAGGAGTCTAAAGGGTCACAATATAATCAAGGCCTACATAACAATAATAATGTAAGGGCACAACAATATAAATATTGGGCTTGTGCGAGGCATAATAATAACAAGCTACATGGGGCACAAAAATAATAATATGGCGCTACAGTAATATTATAGTGACCTTACATAAAAATATGATGCCATAGGCACCCCTTTAGAGGTAACTTTGGAAGGTTCACAAAGGAGATGTGGGAGTAAAATGAACACACCCCAAGATAATGACCACTAAAATACATCAAAAAGGAAACACACTACAAGTACACGAGGAAAACAAAGTTTGAAGCAAAAATAGTTGAATAGAGGGCATAGTTAGGTGGATTAGAGGGCTGAGTTAGGTGACACAGTGAGAGGGCAAGAAGGAAAGTTTGAGTTGACTATGATAGAGGGGAGAGGGACTAAGGGAGAAGATATGAAGATAGAAAAAGAATGAAGAAATACCAGAAGCTTGAACCTTAGTGTTGTCCTAGTGCTAATCGAGTCGCATGAGTGAATAAACAATAAACGAAGCCAAACTCTAGAAAGAAATAGGTATTTACCAATTCCAAGTCAATCAGATAGGGCAATGATAGAAAATAATTCCTTTGTAAAAGGCAATTCTGACCTTGCAGACAATTTTCTAGCTATAAAAATTGTATCTTAGTCGGGATGGGTATCCCACCATCCTAGAATCGCCTCATCCTAGTATTTTCCTATCATTCGAACATGCAATTAAATCAACACTTGAATGTGGGGAATGAGAAAATAGACATGATCAAAGATACATTCCAATCTCCAACTCGAGGGAACCTTATGTATATGGGTACCATTTTGAAGTTTTTGGGTCATACTTACAACAATTTTGGAATCATGTTCTGCGAGGATCTTGGTGAGGCCTAGTAATTGAGTATATTCCAATCCCATATGAAGACCCATTAATTTAGTTTCATTGTTACTATTAATTCCCATAATTTTAGAGTAAATGAATAAAGGAAAGCCTACTTTATATTTAGTAATACCCCCATATCCCATGGGACTAAGATTTCCTTTCGAAGCCCCATCAAAATTCAATTTCAAGAAGGAAGGCGAAGGGGTGATTTAGGATGACGAACTAGAGAGAAGGGCAAGAGAGAGGGGATTGGAAGACAACATGGAGGGGGAGGGGAACCAAGCATGCAGGAACCTTGGTTCACTACCAGACATTTTCCAATCCTATGGGGACCAGTTAAGAGTGAGAATTGATTCCTTGATATGGTGATTAATAAAGTTCCATATGGAATACAAGGGGTTATAGGAGCCCTTAAATATTGTTCTATTTTTTTCTTTCCATATTCCCTAGAGAAGGCACCCAAGGGAGAGGGTCTATATATCATTTAAGATCATATTGGAAAAAATCCTGGGAGTGCCAACAAACTATAGTATTTGAAATATTGGTCGGATCCATAACAGATTGTAGAATACATGCACTTAGATATTTTATTCTATAAGCCCAATGAAAAAGTACAACTACTAAACAAATTCTCTAGATTCTCCGAGTGAAGATGACAAAGAACATCTTGAAGGTCCCTAGTAGTTACATTTATGAATGTTCCCCTGGGTTAATGACTTGCTCTAAAGTAGAAGCCAAAAAAAGATAGATATTTTTGGTTATACATTCTACTTCCAAATATTTTCCCAACTTATTCCATTTATAAACACTGATGACCTGCTTCTAAATGATAGGCCTTGCTAATGGGAAAATTTCCTTTAGATTTATATCCCCAACATAGTTTATCATCCTGATATGAATAAGGGATAAATCTATTATGTATATTTCCCTAAAAAGTTTGCCATGCTTCTCTTTTTTATCTAGGGAACCAAGTCTCTAGTGGGAGCTAACATCACCAATGCAAATTGGGGTCCTCCTCCACCCAGTAATATGCAATTGTGGTTCTTTCTTGAGTTGTCATATGTTGGCACAACTATTTTAATCATATTTGGTCCCCATTCTAGGTATTTTTTTTCCATGAATATTTCGAGCACAGAGTAGAGCGCCCATTTTTAACCTCCCAAAACCAATGATTTTGGATAAGGCTCATGCATTTTTTTTTCCATTGTCCAAATCGATGATCATGGGGACATGGTATTTAGTCGAATTAGATTTTGTTGAGAATTTTGTGGAGTGTAATTACAATTCCAAATTCTTTTCCATAGATCTATGCCCACTTGAATCCATCACCACTAGAATTTTGCTCCTATTATTGTACCCATGATTGTGTAGAAAATTTCTACAAATCTGGCTCCAATACCATGTAGAAAATCTTGTAGATTCACAAGATCATGCAATGTACTAAAGCACAGGACAAGAATCTACTTCTACTTTCAACTAGCGAAGTCCAATGGACCGACTAAAACAATATGAACAAGAAGAAGATAAATCAATGGCACATAACATAATAAGTATCCAGGGAAAGCCTTAGCTGAAAACCCCCACTATCTGTATTGCATTAAATTAGAAATCCAAGATGATAATACAATGATTTTTCTCACAAGAACAAACCTAGCACTCAGTACGATCAATCTCCCTTCTCACAAGCAAGCTCAAGCCAATCTCTATCCTCTTATGCTATTCTCCAAGCCCCTGATTCCTTGCACCCTTGGTCAAATAATTTGGATGAATACAATATGCTCTGCTCAACCTTGAGATTAACCTGCACTATTATTTCCTATCCTCCGCTTGATGACTTCCTTTGGCCAATACTTAGCCAAATTTCCAAGCCTCCAAGCTTCTAATTCTTTGCACAATTCCTTAGAGAATTAACCCATATTTAAAGGGAAATTCCTCATCCATAACTACGTAATCCAAAATTAGGTCCTTCTCTAATTGCATGCATGATATTTACAGCTTAGTAAATCATACAATTGATAGTACATTGTCCCTGCACTCTAATCTCAACTAGTTATTTCTCAGAATCAACATGCATGAATTTTTTATGAGGGAATCTTCAGTGAAATAGAGTGACACTTGTCGATGCACTAGTGCACCAACTGACTGTTAACTCTCTATTAGTTCGACAAACAATTAGAACTAATTTAATTGAACATAACTTAGTAAACTAAGTTATCTAATTACAACTCATAAATAAACTCATTCTGGACCCCTAAAACTTAGGGATAACATATACATGACTTCCAAAATACTTCCAACTCGAATTCCTAAGTTAAATAAGTCAACTTAGTTAACTATTACAAGTTGCTATGAGAAAATAATTACAATTTAATTCAAGGACAAATTAAATTTGAATTTCTAAATTTTAGTTTTAACATTTCTTATTTCTATTTTCAACACTCCCTCTCAACAAGAAAAAAATTCAACTCGATCTCGATCCCAAACCTTTGGAATGTTTTGCATGCAAAACTTCTCTCTAGTGTTGTTTCTACAACAACTCTAGAAACAAAAAAAACATCCAACTTGAATCAGTATGATGCATTTGTAATCAAAGTCTCTTACTACTACTGCCTCTATTGACTAAAAAATCTACGCTTCTGCTAACTCTTCCTTTTTATACTGTTGTCAACCCTTCTCTCCACTCTTTAGTATCTAACTACTCTAACCTTTGTCACTCTGATCTCTGACTACATCAACCACCACTAATTCCTCCTGCTACTATGTACTTTGGACTCCTGTACCAAGGTACAATCCATGAGATAAAACCTCTCAATGGACCCTGCCCAATTTCGTGCCTCTTGGGACTATCACTTCACATCGCCCTAGCTCTCACCTAGAGGTATGGTTGCATGTGCTCCCTCTGCCCACCTCACTCAAAATTTCTCCCTACTGGAGGTCTCTACATGAGTGGATGCCTCCACTCGATCTCTTCTCGGCTTCTCTAGTTGTGGCTGCTCCACAACTTCTTGAAGCTACTTTGAGGCTTCTTTTAGGGCTGCATGTTGAGAGATAATTTACTCTCCCTCTCAACCACCAAGTATCTAACCTTTTCCTTGCTCCTCAAGGCTTTGCATGCATCTTGTATCTCACGTGCATACAGATTCTTGGCTAGCATACCAATCTATTTCATTTGTCTCGTCATCACGAAATTTTATGGAAAATGAGTTGATTTTAAATTAGCGTTATCTCCCTCATCCAAACTCTGATTCGGTTGATTTTATTTTATAATTTGGGTATTTTTTCACGAGGAATCTATATCTTCTATTTTTTTCTAAAAATTGTACACAAAAAATTTCATATCTTCTCTACAAACTTGTGGCCCAAAAAAATCTGGCTCCGATACCATGTAGAACATTTCTACAAATCTAGCTCAGATACCATGAAGAAAATCTTGTAAATTCACAAGCTCATGCAATGTACTAAAGCACAGGCAAGAATCTACTTCTCCTTTCAACAAGCGGAAGCCAATAGACTGACAAAAACCATATGCACAAGAAGAAGATAAATCAATGGCACATAACACAATAAGTATCCGGGGAAAGCCTCAGCTGAAAACCCCCATTATTTGTATTGCATTAAATCATAAATCCAAGATGATAATACAATGCTTGTTCTCATAATAAAAATCCCAACACTCAGTATGATCAATCTCCCTGCTCACAAGAAATCTCAAGTGAATCTCTAGCCTCTTCTGTTGTTCTCCAAACCCCTGATTCCTTTCACCCTTGGTCAAAGAATTTGGATGAATACAATATGATCTGCTCAACCTTGAGCTTAACCTACACAATTATTTCCTATCCTCCACCTGATGACTTCATTTGGCCAATAGCCAAATTCCCAAGCCTCCAAGGTTTCGAATTATTTGCACAATTCCTGAGAGAATTAGCTCATATTTAAAGGGAAATTCCTTATCCATAATTGTGCAATCCAAAATTAGGTCCTTCTCTAATTGCATGCATGATATTTACAACTTAGTAAATCATACAATTGACAGCACATTGCCCCTGCACTCTAGTCTCAACTAGGTCTTTCTCATAATCGACATGCATGAGTTTCTGATGATGTAATCTTCAGTTAACTAGAGTTATACTTATGGATGCACTAGTGCACCAACTGACTATTAACTCTCTATTAGTTCCACAAACAGTTAGAACTGATTTGCAATTAGATAACTCAGTAAACTGAGTTATCTAATTACAAATCATAAATAAACTCATTCTAGACCCCTAAAACTTAGGGAGAACATATACATGACTTCCAAAAGACTTCCAACTCGAATTCATAAGTTAACTATTACAAGTTTCTATGAGAAAATAATTACAATTTAATTCAAGGACAAATTAAATTGGAATTTCTAGATGTTATTTTTAACATTTCTTGTTTCTATTTTCAATAGATTGTCGAATAACACAATCCCAAGCCTCCCTTGAACTTCAGTTGGCAGAGTTTGTCCCATGCCACTAAATACCATTTATTTTACAAGTGTAAACCACCCTAGAGGAAATTTATTTGAATCCTACATAATTCTTGTAGCATGGAAAATGGAGCCATGATTGTTGAACAAAGATATATTGGTAGTGCTCGAAGCATCGCTTTAAGAAGAACCAATCTTCCTGCAATGTTAAGATTTCAGAATGCCTAGCTTGCTAATTTATTGTGGAATTTGGATAAGAGTCCCTCCCACGGGCTCCATTTAAGGGAGCTATCTACTAGGGGCATGCCCAAATACTTTGAAGGGGGTTTATATATTTATAACCCTAATATTTGAGCCACGTGTTGTTGAACAATAATTGGAGTATTACATAAAAAGACTTGAGGTTTTTTTTGTTAATATCCATACCTAAAGTCAAAGAGAACATTTCTACTATATGATTGAAAGCTCGAGCTTCATGAATTGTGGGATTTCCCAATCCCATAGCGTTTTCACGAGTTGTTGGTGGGTGAGCAAGAGATCTCCTCTAAAAAGTCAAAGGCCTTTGATATTGCTACTTTGAACAAATGACACAGTCCCTCCATTACTAGGATAAAGAGGAATGTTGATAACAGATCACCTTGCCTAATCTCATGAGATGAAGAGAAAGGTGGAGATGGTGAATCATTGGTTGGATTGAAAAATTAGTTGAAGAAATGAGA